>VZTI01002058.1:268133-308528 GCA_013397865.1 Struthidea cinerea
AAAAAAAAAGAGGCCTCAATCCCTTCATTTTATTAGTACAAGTGATTGAGTGATCAAACCCAAGTGCTGCAGTAGCATTTGTCACTGCTAACTGGAGGTTTATCTTGTGTCCTAGACTGCTGTACAGAAGAGCATTCCCATCTACAAAAATGCCATAAAAAGGGATGTGGATGTTCATATTGACCAAGACAGCTTCCTGCCAGAAGATATGTAAGGAGAACGGGATTGTTTTAGACAGGGCACTAACTGAATGCAACTTTTCAAGCCCCAGCTCATATTAATCAGTGTCACAAAATTAAGTATGGAATGTCCTCAAAATGGCTGCTGCTGTTCTTGTGGAACAAGAAGTCTGATAAACAAAGAACAAAGTCTGATAAACACTTCTTTGTGTTTATCAGACACAGACTCTGCAGTTTTCTCCAGACAAGCACAGTCTCCCTCAAAAATGTCAGGAAAAGTTTTGTGCCATCTCCAGCCTGACTCACAGTACTGAAGTAGGGAATAACTGTACACAGGAACTGAACCACTGGTCTTTTTAGGAGAAAGAATATGGATGTAGCCATGCTTTCTGTCTCAAGATGGAGGAAATTGAGCCTTACAGTGCTGCAGGATAATCACTTGATGGGGTTTGTGTCTGTTCTGTCTGCAAGGCTCTATTTCCACGTGGTCTCATCGAGGTACCATATAAAAAGCTGTCTATTCTGGTAGTGATCTTTATGTATGGGCCAACAAACAATACTTCTGGCCCTTTCCCTCACTTTCCAAAACGCAACAGCTGTCTTAATAACACAGAGTCTGAAGCTGTTTTGAAGGGACAAATTGCATAGCTCCACTTACATTTAGATCATGCTAGTGAGGACCCTTGCACATAGCTGTGGTCTCTGATAACTCCGAAGATGCTTTGCACTGCTGCTTCACTGGATCTCTTTGTGCTGATTCCTATTAAGACATGATCAAAAAGGCTGTTTTTTTTAAAAAGAGAAGTCTTACCCATGTATCTGACTTGCCTATCAATGCTCATTTGGGATATCTTTGCCATGTTCTGACTCTGAACCATGGATATCACTGAATTATTTCTTTTTTAATTGTCCATCTCTAGTGCTGGAGGTGTTGAAATCTACAACAGTGACGGTAAAATTAAAGTTTCCAACACCCTGGAAAGTCGGCTGGACCTTGTAGCCCAGCAGGTGAGTCTCTCCAACAACCAAGGTACACAAAAATACAATTAACTAGTTTGTTCTTGTAATGAAATCCTTTTGTTTCCAAAGTATCTGTCACAATAATGCATGGGATCAGATTTCATTGGGAATGACGAGTAGGAAGTTATTTTTGAATGGAAAGAAGCAAATTACCTGCTATTTGTGCAGCAGAAAACTGGGGCTTTCCCCAGAATGATCCCTTTTGAATTAAGCTTAAACTCTATAAATTATGATAGTGAAAGCCTTGGTTATGACTGCACTGCAGTCAAGATTCTGAAATGCTGAGGCTAACTTCAATTACTGAAGCTAGCTTGAGTACAAACTTTGGCTGAGACCTATTACACTCAAGTGCAAAAAGCTCTAGCTCTGGCATCTCTTTCTTATGCTGCAGTACAGGCAGTCCTTTCAGTCTACAGAGTAGCAGGCAATGTGTGATCAGAGAAAGACTTCAGAAAGCTCAGACTTGTTAATTTTGAAGCCAGCCTAACTATCCCACAGTGCCTGCAGGAAGAACATTTTATTGCCCATTTCACATAACTGATGTGCTCTTTCTCCACAGATGATGCCAGAAATCAGAGTGGCTCTCTTTGGTGCTAATGCCAACAGGAAGTTTTTGGACTAAACCTCTATGAGAGAAGGTGGGATCTGTTCCACTGCCATACTGAAGGGGATGCAAAAGCATCTGCTAATTTAAAATCTTGAAATTTAACATTACTGTGTCATCCAGTATCTGTTCTTCAATCGAATAATTTTGCATACCTGCTGTGCTTAGCCTCTCTACTTGTGGTTAGAATGCATTGCTCAAAGGATGTGAAGACATACATATTCATCCAGAAGTGGCACTAGAAAATGGAGGCACTTGGGCTCTTGGCTTTCCTTACACTGTTGTGACTCTATAAAGACAAGTGGTCCATTTAAGGTCACTCTCTTTGCTTTGGCCACATCTCTCTCAAGTTGTCTGATCTGTGAAGTAAATTACTATGCTGCTGATGGCAAATCCCCTTTCAGTTATGGTGTTCAGTGTTATAGAGGGCATGTATTCCTTCCCAAGGTTAGTAGTTTAATTCATGTTACTTGGTCAGGCATTTCCTGTTCTGTATATGTGATTTAAAAAAACAAAAAAAGCCTGAGCCTGTAAAACTCTATTTATTGAAATAAAATGCGTGTGTGTATGGAGTTCCTCGTCACTTCTCTTGGGACATTGGCAGCAACCTTTGAAAAGTGGGATTGTTTGTGTAAGGACTTCCTACGTGAGCTGTGTGTATGAACTGCTCTGTGAAGCTGGAATTCAAGTGCAAGGAGTAGTGTCAGGCTATTTGCAGGAATGAGGTTGGATTGTAGGCAAGGCTCTTGAATGGGAGGCCAGGCAGGATTCTGGAGCATCATTCTGCCTGAAAAATGGGTCAGTAGTTTTGCTCCCTCAATCTTCTGTCACAAGAAGGAGCTACAGTAACACAACTGTGCTACTTAGATAAAACAAACACAATCCATTTCCAGTCACAAGTTTGTTGCTGCTGTGCAGGAGATCCAAACCATACCCTGACTCTTCCTAGTGCTCAATTCTGAGACTTCTATTGTGAAAACAGAAGCTGATGAATTACTACTTCAATATGTTTTGAAATCATCTTCTCTTAAGTATTGCAGTGAATCAGGAACGGTAGGAATTTTACATTGTGCCATGAAGAGCAGTTGCCAAGCTGCAGCAACACTGCTTTATGCAGGGTTTTTAACCTGAGGCCCTTATCTGTGTGCCCTTGTGTGAAGTAGACTCTAAATGCTTGATAAGCCTTTTACTGCCTCACTTCTGTCAAATGGAGTTTGACTGCTAAGAAAATCCTGATTCCAAGCTTATTTAATCTGTGTCTGGAAGAAATGCTTTAAATTTGCTCTTAGGAAATAAGATTATTTAGCAAGGTTGGATTTTTTGGCTTACTGCATTTAGGTGCCAGTTCTTGTTTTCCACATAGTTATAGTATTTATTCCTTTAGTGCTTTGCTTTTCAGCATGTTTCTGTGACTGGGCAATGAGTGTACCTGGATTAAAGTCCCCCTCTTTCTACATTTTGGATGCCTGTTACAGCTTTTTTCTGTGCAACAGCCACTGATCCAGCTTCCTGACTAAGCACTGGGCTCTGGTTTTGTGACACACGTGTAGTGAAGGATAAGCCTGTGCATGGGCATGCTTAGCTGTGTTGTTTCTCGATTCAAAGAGTACTTTGTGAAGCAGATTTGTTTTGGTCCTTTCTGATGGTTTCATCCAGCTCTATCTGCAGATGCTTGTCTGTGACAAAAGGAGATTCTTTGTATGGGATCTGATGGTCTGTTTCTTTCATGAAGGTAGCAAGACCTTCACAAATCCAGGTCTTGCGTAGTTTTGAAAAGCAAAATAATAACTAGCGGAGTGTTTGACTGTGATTCTCATGCTGGAAGATGTTGGAGTTATTTACTGTTTACTTTTCTCTGTTAGTTTTGTATCTTCCTGCTCAGGAAAGAGGAAGAAACTTGTTACACTTGGATTCAAAAATTTGTGTCCTCCAGCATGTGTTCAGTGTTAGTCAGTGACAACAGTGATTCAAAGCAGGTCATTAACCAAGGGCCTGAGCTTTATGTACATCACAGCTGAAATCCAGGACTTGTGGGACTGTACCCCCTACAGCTCTCCCCCAAGCTGACTGAGGCATAATCTGAAACATCCTGGTCCTTTATTCCAGGTAATAGGAACTGTTACCGCGTTTTTTACCTTGGAGAGGCAGAGAAAAATGGGATATCCCATCCAGGTGTACCTAGTGTAGTTAGCAACCATGTCATGTCTTCACCCAAACTTCCTTCAGTGTTTGTACACAGATTTTTGGAAGTCAAATGTGAAACAAGCAGCATTTCAGGAGGATTTCAGAGTTCCTACTGGAGCATTGTTGCAGCACACTTTTATGAGTTGTACTGTACTGCTGAATGTAGCCTGATGACCTTGGGCAAATCAGTGAGAATATTGATCTTTATTCATCTTTGTATAAGGATGCATAATATTCCAGTTTGGGCACAGTAAACAAGCCCTAAGCCAGATCAGCACATTAAGAAACTGGACGAATACAGGGAACAAAGGAGGCATTAAATCAGGAAAAAAGTTCCCTGTGAAGTTGTGATGGGAGAGGCCAGCACTGCAGATAAACAGTGAGATGGTTCAGTCTCATGGAAAATGAGTCAGGGAAATGGATAATATTGCACTTGTTCTGCAGAGTTGGCAGTGGAAAATTTAAGAGCAGGCTTGACACTAAGTGGTCACCAGAGGACTTGAAATGTTCCTGCACACCTGAATCACAACCCTGTTTTAGAAGGTAGTTTTCACACCGAGGGGTATTAACATTAATCAGGGATGTCGGGCTGTATGAAGGATCCCTGGAAGTGCAAGCAAGAGTCAAGAAGAGAGAAAGCCTGGAAGAAAACAGCCAGAAGCTGACAGAAGGAGGGTACCTTGCTTGTTGCATGTGCCTGTCCTGACCTGCTGATGTTAGCAAGCCGAATCTGCATCTCCTGGAAAAAAGAAAAGTGTAAGCTAATATACAGCCCAACAGCACACACAGAACAGCCAGGCTGGGGCCACCTCCATGGACACACAGCCTGTGCCTGCAGTAGCTGGGGAGGTTGAAACAAAATTACCCGTTTATTCATTTCCAAAGAAAATGCACTGAAGGAGGAACGGAAAACTTTGGAAATAATAGTGAACCACCCCAAGGGAAAATTCAAAGCAAAAAAATTTCTTTGGTGAAGTGAACTCTGAGCTGTGATTCTGGGGAGCAAAGGCTTGATAGTGCAGTAAAGCAACTTGGCAAAAGGTGTTTAGCCCTAAGCAAGAGCCCAGACAGACTTCAGCGTGGTTTGGCTGGGTGTGCTGTTTGAGACAGGCAGCTGAGAGAGGCAGGTGGGGGCCCCATCCTGCCTCTCAAACATGTTTGCTGGGAACAGGCCGTGACAAGAAGGCCCTTCCAGGGCTGGGAAGTTCCTGCTGCTCTCAGCCAAAGTAGAGCTGGCTGGGAAACCCCAAATCTGTCTTCCTAGGCATCTCATTCAGAGCATCCCATACTGTTTCTTTGGCTTTGCTTTAGAGAAAGCAAGAAAAACATCTGTACAGGAGCATTCTCGGGTTAAAATCATAATGACAATGTGCCAAAAATGTCATTTCGCAGCCCTTGTTACATGCTGGAAATCAAAAGCTGTGGAAATCAAGGCTACCACCTTATTTTAGGTAGTTCAAGGCTGATCTCTTGGGAGAGACTGCAAAGAAGCTATCAAGGGTGGTCCCTCCCAGCATTTCTGGAGACTCCTTTCCTTCCTGTGCCCAAGAGCGTTTGCAGGAGATCAGCTCCTTTTCCCAGGCAGCCCCTGACCCACATAGCCACTGCCTGAACTCCAAGTGACTGCACAAACCCGGCCCCAGTGCAAACCTTGGGGCAGTTCAGCTCTCCCTGGCTGCAGGGTACCAAATACAGAGGCAGCACCTTGACACAGGGCTGGAAGGGGACAGGAGAAGGGAACAGCTGTCTTGGCTGGAGAACTGAACACAAGTAGGGGAGAGAGGGACACACTGAAGTATTCCTGGGTGTTGGGAGGAGCAGTTACCTTTTGCAAAACTTCTTTCATCCACACGTGCAGTCTCCACCTCACTCCCTGGCCTGCAGTGCCACTGTAACTCCCTTCTCCCAGCAAAGGCCACTTTTACTCAGGTGGTCACAGACAAAACCTTCTTGGAAAAAGGCTGGTGCTTCTCCTCAGAGGGCTCCAGAAGGGGAGAGGACCTTCATGATCAGGAGCAAAATGCCAGAAGTTAATCCCAAAGCAGCACAAGAAAATTATTAATGTCTGAAAAATTAAATCATGACTGTTTTTCCCATGTGCACATGAAATAAAGCAGTTCAAGCACAGCCAGTTGTTCCACGCTTCTGCTCTCAGCTCCAAACACTTGGAAGGAAGATGGTAGCAAAACTAGGCAGGGCTGGCACAGCAGGAATTGGGAGGCCCCTTCCACCTGCTGCCTGGGTGAGTTGCCAGGTGTCCTTGCCACCACTGGTGGGCTCTGTGGGATAGGACTGCTGAGTCCCCGGACTTTAGGAATGGGCACATGAGAATTTTAACACTCAGGACATCCACAAGCCACCTCTGTGTGGCAGGAAGTGCTGCTGTTCTGTGGGGGAGCAGGGGGGAACCATTCTTGACTGAGAGCACGAGCAGTTCATCACTCATGCTCTAAAATCGTGGCATTTGAAGTGCTAATCCCAGCACAACAGTGACTACAGCAGCAATGCAGGCTAAAGGTGATCACCTATTAGAAACCTTGAAGTGTTACTTCTCCAGCTCTGTCAATGCCATTCTGCAGCAGGACGTTCCTCGGCCTCCTCCACCTTACGTTGGCAGGCACGAGCTGTTTGCTTTCATCCAAGCTGAAGCATTTGCCTTTCAGTTTCACTAAGTGACCTCTTGTGAAGTCATCTGGAGTTGTAAAGTAAATTGGATCAACCATCTGGCTTTTTTTTTCTGTTCCCCATTTAATATATTGCTACCATATCTCCCTGCATCTGAATGGTTTTATTGCTCTTTGCTAACCATTCCTTTCTCATCCTGCGTTTCCCTTTTTCATGGAGCACCAGCTACACGTAGTCACTGGAAGGTCTCTGGCTGTGTTGTGCTAGGGGGAAAAAGAGGAGAGAGGCAAACCCTCGGAGCAAACCCTTAGAGCTCACCAAAGCTTGGCTGCTTTATCTCTATAAAGAGGTGTCCATGCTGTTGGGTGGGTTTCTGGCACTCAGGCATCACCCTTTGCTTTGATTTCAACCTTTTGGCTGGTAATTTAGGCCAGCCCTTTTGGCTGTGCACCCGTATTGGTAAAAGTAAAAAACATATACTAGGGGCACATGCCCCAAACAAATATGTTGATCTATAAATTTTATGCAGGTACTACTGTACCCACTATATTATAATGCATAAAAAATTAGAAATTAAGAAAGGATTATAAAAATATGAAATAAATATTTTTTATTTATTAATAGTGCAAACTGTATTTTCCTTCTGCACCCCAACAGTGTTTACTTCTGCATGTACCTCACTTTGGAGACTTCTGATGTACCAAAAATTCTTTCCATGCTGGTGAATAGTAGTAACCTCTGTGCTAGAGGTGTTGTATCACACCTGGTGCATCCACCGGGGTTTCAGGACTTCAGCAGAGTCTGGGAAACCCCCCCAGGACTACGAGGGGATAAGAGGGCTGCAGGAATTTGCAGGGGGCAAAGGCAGACGTCTCCAGGGGATTTCCTGGTCACTGTGGGAAGCTGTGACACCCCTCAGCTCCTCCCAGCCGTGTGGGGTTGGAGGTTCAGGCAAAGCAACCCCTGGGTGACGGGTCCCTGTGCCTCCCACCCAAAAAGCAGCAAATGCCAGAGGCAGGGAAGCAGGGTGGAAAACCCGTGAGGCATTCCAGGCTCACCCTCTGCCTCTGGATGTGGTTAGTGGGAGCAAAGGGTGCCTTTCCCTGCTGGCGCGGCCCGGACTGCAGGGAGTGCCAAAGACAAAACGGGGGCTTGGAAAGCAAACAAAGGAAGGGAAGGAAAGTATCTTGGAGAGAAGACAGAGAGCATTACAGGTCTCCGGGGAGGCGCAGGGGGCTGTGCGCGCACACGTGAACGGAGGGCGCAGTGAGCAGCCACTTTGATCTCCCGGAACATCTGGTCCGTGGGCATCCGCCCGTGGGGCAGGCCCGGAGCCATGCGTGACTGGGAGAGGGGATGCAAACCCACAGCCCGACGCTGTTTCCCATGCTCCACGGCCCCTCTCCTTCAAAGCAGTCGGGCGGCATCAGCCCTGCAGAAAAGGCAGGCGCTTGTGGCTCCGGCCCCGGCTCCTCGCCGTTCCCACGCCCGCCGGTGCCCGGGGCAAGCGCTTTGGTGCCCGGGGCAAGCGCTTTGGTGCCCGGCCCCAGCCCCTCAAAGCTCTCTGAGCCACGCGGGGCTGCGGCCACGGCATGGAGGGGTGTCTGGGCCGCAGGGAGAGCAGCTAAAGCAGGATCTGGGGAAAGGAGAGCGGCCTTTGGGGCCTGAGAATGGGTGCTCTGAGCCCAGAGAGCACGACGTGCCCCCTAGGATGGGCATGGGACACGGGGTGACAAGGAGGGACGTGTTCAGTGTTTTGGTGGTGGCAGATGCTAAATGCCGACGGGCCTGGGGTCAACACCCAGCGTACAAAGTCTCTGCACAATTGATTGCGGTGTGGGGGGATGTCAAAGGCGTCAAACCCCACGGTGCTGCTGACTCAAGTGCACACAGACAAAGAGAGGTTTGGGTTTGGTGTGAGTCAGGCAGAAAAAACACAGATGCAGGGGGAGAACTACAGGGAAGTGGTGTGGGCATTCAGGCACGCAGGCTGTCAAGCCTAGCAGTGATTGACGTGGGAGCAGAGGATCATTCCTACAGAGAGGTCTGGTTGCCTTTCTCCAGACTTTTCTGGAGGACTCATGTGCCTCCCAGTCCAAGGAGCTACCTCACACAGCATAAAGCTCTCAGTCTGAAGTGTAAAAGGTCTTTCCCTTCTCTTCTTCTCCCCGAGCTGGACAGATCCTTGTCAAACAAGGAAATAAGGAGCACATTTCTCCATATCATGGTCTGCTGTGCCTGGAAATGACCACACAGCTTCTTCCTAGGGGAAAGAACTACCCTGGTTGTCATGCAAGTGATCGGGCTGGAAAGGAAGGTCTGGGTGTTACAAGGCTGTGCTTGGCATTACAAAGGGGACAGGTGAAACATTGCAACCCTCCCTTCTGACCCCGAAACCTAGAAGCTCTCCAAGGGCCTGATCAGGGCGATAACTGACAGAGCAACTTCCCAAGGGAATCTGTATTTAACAGCTGGGAAGTGTGGTAGGATGCATTTCCCTAGGGAAGCGGAGATGGGAGGGAGGGGAGACAGGGGCAGGCAGCCAAGGGAAGCAGAGTAGACTGGTATGCACAGGCTGCATTTCCTCCGGGGAGATTTGTTTCATATGCAGGTATGTCTTCAAAGGGGACACCGGGGTGCAGGGGAGCGAGTGCTCCAGGGATGAATTGCCCCCCTGGGAACTCGAGTGGAGAGGCAGGTGTCTGTGGGACCCAGCCACTTCCCAGGGGGCACTTTTGGTTTGCCGCTGATTTTCCTAACAGAACACAGTCCTACAGGATCTTCCAAACACCCATGCAGCCTGGAAAAGCCAGGGACGGTTGAGGCTGGGGCTTGGGAGGTTGTAAATCTCCAGGCATCTCCCATTTTGCCCAAGCTCCTGCTGGAATTACGCTGCTGATGCAGCCGGCTGCTCTGCAGGGCTGGCTCTGAGCACAAGCTCTGCAACGCGTCTTTCCCCACTCTACTGATGCAGCAAATTGTAATCCAGTGTCCCTCTTGGGAAAGACAACGAAAGCAAACTCTCAAATCTCTCTTATGGCCCGCACAGTGAAGTTTCCCTCGCTGAATCCCGCGTCGGGAAGCTCGAGTTTCCAGCTGAGCCAGCAGCCAGGCACCCCCTCTGCCCCCTCACCAAACCTGAGGGGCAAAGTTGTGTCCTCGTGCCCCCCGCCCCTTGTAAAGGCTCCCCCTTCTCCGCTCAGCCCTCTCCCCGGGCCAGGCCAGGGTTTGATGGATTGCAATCCTCCTCTGCCATGGTCAAAACAAAGGTCACGGCCTGAGGAAATTGCTAACAACTTTTGCCCACCGGCCCCGGAAGAACGGGAGCATTTGTGACAAGGGGGTGAACTTTTTACGATCCCTCCACCCTGGCAGTCTCTTTGGAAAAGGAATTTTAAGAAGTGGCCAGGGAACGTGAGGCTTCCGGGAGCTGACAGGAGCGGAGGGAGCAGCCCTGAAACGCTGCCCCAGCCCATGGCAAGCCCCTGCCCCTGCCCCTTCCCACCTCCTCCCTCTCCTCCAGCAAAACCCCTCTGTCTCTTCGCTGCCAGGCAAAGAAAGGGCCCTTGGGAGTCCCCATCTGGGGGCTCTTGTTATGGTCCAGAACAAGTTTACTTTTAGTTTAGCACTTAGGAGACCCTAATACTCGTTTTGTGAGTGTATAAATAAATATCCAGGCACCAACACTGTACCTCAGACCAAGCTCATGGCTGGGAACAAGGGGGTCGGGTACATTCTCACCAGGCAGGGATTTGAACTGCCCCACCAGGCCAATGGCTTTGCTTTGCCCTCCTCTGCCTCTGACTTCTCCACCATGCAAAAACTGCAGCTTTGAGGGCTGGAGGAGATACAGCAGGGTCCCACCCTTCAAGAGATCCCCACCTGCTTGGAGAAGTTGCATTTTACATCTCAATGTGGGGGAAAAAATACAAATTTTGAATTTATGAGTGCATTTATTTTTCCTAATACCTGTAACTGAACATTTCTGCCATTAGAAATAATTTGTTTTAGCCTAAAACTGTCTTCCTGAGCTATCCCAAATGCCCTAGTCCTGCCTTTTTGTGCGAGGTAGTCTCTCCCGTGCTAAACTGTGGTGACTTAATGGGAAAATTCAAGATGGGAACTTTACCTGCAAGATGCTTTATTTTTTAGAGAAAAACACAAAACCAACCAACACCCCCCAAAAAAAAACCCCAAACCCAAAACTCAAATCTAAAAACCCCCAAAAGTATTGATGGTGCCAAAGACACTCTGGTTCCTCCCTCACAATTAGGCATTTTAAAAAAAATGCATCATCCTCCAGCTGTAGCAAAGCCTGCCTGGAGTCAGAGCTTTCCCCAGGGTCTGCCCCATCATGGGGGTGAGGGGCTGCTATTTATTTCCACACCCAAACTGGGCACTAAACTGGTCCCTATTGAAACTGATTCATCGAATCCATCCCAAATTCAAGCCTACATGAACAAGTAAGTTTCTTTGAAATGGCTTTTTTTTGGGAAAAAAAGCTGGGTTTGGGAAGCACCCCTGTTCTCAGGGAGGAGGCTAGAGAGAGTTTAAAACCTCAGTCTAAGAGCTCAGGAAAGCTCCCTTTGTACAAGGGGGTGGGAGTAGCTTTGCCAACCCATGGAAGTAAGGGAAGAGGAGAAGAATAAAGAATTGTGGATAGCAGTAGAAAAAAAGGTAGACAAAAATAAGGGGACGCGTGGCTTGGTTTGACAGCGCCTGTTACACTCATGATAGCATCTTGTCAAGATTAGGACATGGCATTTCCTATAGCACAGATAAGCTTTGTCTTTGCCTGGGCTGCAAGGCAGCTCTAAAAGGAGCAGCTCTCCACCCACCCCTTCCCCAGGACTGGTTCCAATTAGTGCCGACTCCACTCTGTGCCGGCTTAGCCCCAGGATTAAAAATATCCCCGTGCCAATCCCCTCTGACCCAAACACTTCCTGGGACTGACAGGGCGACCAAATTCCTCCCCTTCCTAAATTGGACAGCTTGCTCTTGTCACCCCAAACTCTGGCCCCTGTGGAGGGGGATACGTGACAGAGAGCAGCCCTTCATCCTCCCCAGGAACAAGGAGCCCAGGTCCTCAGAAGCCTTTGCAGGGCCTGGAGCTGCAGCCATGCCGGGAAAAGCCCCGCTAGGATGTCTGACTCCATCTGCCTGCCCTGGGCAGCAGGGGCAGCTCTGGCACCCAGCTGGTGGGTTTGGGGTACTGAAGACGTCAGAGTGCAGCAGATCACATCTCAGGCTGCTCCAAAGGCCCAGGATGGGAAGTTGCCTGCATGTGCTCCCGTGAAGCTCTTTGGTCAGAAAAGATGCTGGCCCCGGCTTGGCCAGCGAGTATGGAGTCCTGCACCACGGACAAATGTTTCCTGGGCATCTCTTTGCAGAGGCAGCTCTGGTGCTGAGAGCCAGGAGAGCGTGCTCAGCTCGGGAGCAGCCCCAGCCGCAGTGAGGATCCCACAGGAGGGGCAGATGGAGCCCATGGAGCAAGCAGGCTACGCTGCAGGGCTGTTCTGGCAGGAGATGTGAGCGTCTGTTACCAGCCCTGGAGGAAACAGAGGGAGATTTCACTGGATAGAGCCGAGCAGGAGAGGGAAAGGGCTTGCAGCATGCACCTGGGAGCCTTCGTGCCCCCAGCCTTCTGCTGTTCACCCCCACATGCCTCTCTTTGCTGGCACCAGCTTTTAAGGAAAATCACCTTAATTTTGTCCTGATGCAGAGCTGCTGAATCAGCAGAACTGAGCAAGTTATTTATTCAGGGAGCAGCTGAGCAATGGCCAAGTGCAAGCTGCCTCCATGCACCTTACAGCAGGCACCTTCCAGCACAAAACAGCTCCTGGCTGTGATGCTGAAACCCCTGTGAGAAAGAGCTAAGTTGTCTTTAAACACCTCCCCATTGGGAGGGCTGCAACCCCTGCCCCATCTCACATGGGAGATCGAATCAACAGCAAACAGCAAGTGCCCTTTTGGGCCCAGTATGGATTTGGACCACCACACATGGGCTCGAAGGCTTTCCATTCCTCTAACAGCCCCCGAGGGCCATCATTAAATCAGTACAAAGGGGAATTGCAGAGGCTACATCAGCTCCTCCTTCGCAGCAGCATCACTCCGTGGGTTCCACTCAGGGCAGTCATCACTTTCAAAGCTGAGAGGTTTCACGTGGGTGTGGGGGAACAGACTACCTGTGCCCCAAAAGCACGGGGTGTTTTGGGCAGAGAGGCAGGCTTCCCAGCACACCTGGGCTGCAGGAAAACCCACAGCCCACCAGGGACGCTGGGGGGAAAGCAGTGACACCATATTTCCACAGCTGGGTTGTTCATAGGCAGACAGCTGTGCTTCTGAACGGGAAATGATCCCCGTTGGCTTTCCAGGTGCTCTCTTGGAAATGGATTACAGGTGGTACCCCGGTGTCTGACTGCAGTCCAGGGCTTTGTCTCTCCTAAAAAAAGCCCTCTGTGTCATCCTCCCACCCCCATCTGCTTCCCCTTGCAAAGGAAGAGGGAGACCATCCAGGAGACAAGAAAACACACATACAGCAAGGGTGATTGCTATTTTAAGAACGTACTTTATACAAAATAACCAATTCATATGGAAATAAAATCTACAGACCTCCGAGGATCAAGATTTTAAAAAAGTTCTTTAAAAAAATTACCCAACACACAGTATTAAACTAACTATTGAGGTAACTGTCGCTCTTGGGGAACAAAGGTAATCAGCAGACCAAGACAAAATATACACAATATAAAAATAAATAGCATTCCCCTTTCCAGTATTGACCAGGAAAGTTCACACAACTTTGCAGCAGCAGGAGAGAGAAGAGGATCCCTGACACTGTGCTCTACAGGATGGGGAGGGAGGCAGGGGCTACTGGGCAGCAGGTGATGGAGAGGTGTAGGCCCTGAGGCCCTGCTGGGGACAGAAGTGCTGGGCTGAGCAGCTCCAGCATGAACTCCTTCTTGAGCTGATAAACGGAGCCCATCCAGTCCAACCTTTCCTAAACAGCATGGGCAGCTGCTCAGCTCAGTTTCCAATTGAGCCGAGGACAAGCAAGCCCAGTCCTCCAGTGTTACACCCCAGCACCCAGCGAAACGTGCCAGTGCAGAGCCCCGCTGCAGAGGTCAGATTTCCCCCACTGAGGGACACAGGCAGAGGCATTCTCACAGCTTGGTGTGGGAGGTCTCTGCTGCAGCCTCAGCTCACCCTCCTGTCACCCTGGGACAGCTGCAAGCCGTTGACAAGGGCCAGGCTTTTGCCCCCGTGGCCACTAGACCCCTCCCTGCCCCACAACAAAAAGCACAGCAACATAAGAACAGCCTCACCCAAAAAGAGAAAGGCCCCCGTTTTCTCCTTGTGCCCCCGACAGACAGATTACATTCTTTACAAACTTACAATAATACAAAAACAACCCCAATGTTACCCAACTTCGGAAAAATGAAGGGATGTAGTGGCATAGGCTCCCCCACCACCCCCCTGCACTGCCAAGTGAAGCAGTAGGTCACTCTCCTCCCCCAGAGGCATTAAATCAGTGGTCCACCCACCCCTCTTCCATGTGCTCTGCTCTGTGGATGAGGCTCAAGTTCACCCAGTTGCTCCCTTCCCTCTCTGCCTTCCCAAACACAGAAGCAGCAACCAGCTCTCTCAAGGCTACCTAAATCAACCCACCAGTCTCTGGGAAAGCAGGAATGTGGCACGATAAAATGCAGGGCCACAGAGAGCACCTTGCTTCCCACTGAAACTGTGAATCCCCCCCAGCATGTTCCATAGCCATCGGAGCCCTGAAACAGTACGGGAAGGTCAAAGTTGCACTGCTGCACGTTATTATTGCTCAGGAAAAGATCAGGCAGCAGGGTTCATTGATCCGTCAAGGAGGAGAGACAAGAGTTTTCACAGTTGTACACAGCATATGCACAGGCATTTGTAACCTAACCCCTCCTGGAGGTAGACATGCCAGGATCACGTGTGGGACCAGGAGCAAATCCTTGTACTGGCCGACGGACAGACACCGCTGTGCCCCAGGGGCACACAAGAGAACACGCATGAGCCACTGAGGACACCTTAATTTCATCAGGAGAGTAAATGTGCCCTCCCCACCTGCTGTCTGTGTGTGTGCAGAGGAGGCAGCTGGCAAGGTCAACCCTCTGCCCTTGTGCTGGCGTGGGCAGCGAGCTTTCACCTCTGCACTTGACAGCCACCGACTGCAGCGAAGCCAGCAGAGGGAAAGAGACTTGAAAGCTGGGAAGCAAGGAGAGGGGAAGTGTTGGCATATGATACAAAAGGGGATCAGAGGACTTTCCAGTTGAGGCCTGAGCTCCTGTAGCTGCCTGGCTGGCTTCAGAAAGGGAGACTGCTCCCCTGCCGTGCTCCAGTGTTTGAGTGCACCAGGTGGCTGTGGGCCTCTTACTCATTTGATGCCCAAAGGAGTCCCCAGTGGCTGTCTGGTCTAACTCTGTTCACAACAAGGGAATTGTGCTCGCACAGAGTCAGTTCTGCTTTCATTTAGGAGATATTCCACTTACTGCCCTTCTGCTAAGTGAGCCAAGTGTTTCCAAATAAAAGGGGCAAAGGACAGAGTGACTTGCTAGAGTTTGTCAAAATCCCAATTAAGCCTCAGTCCTAATTAATCCTTTGTCCCCTCTTTCCCTGGTGGACGTAGCTCTTGCTCTCTCCCGGATGCACTGTTCACTTTGATATCCACGTTTCAAAAGGAGGAAGACCTTTGCCAAAAGAAATCTAGGCCACTGCTGCAAATGAAGGAAAAAAGCCCTCAGTCAATGCAAGACCAGCAGTGTTAGATCTACAAAAAGCTCCACGGTCTCTCAAACCCTGCATGTGAGCCAAGGCAAGACAGTAACCAGAAAGGGAAGGGCACAACACAGCTTGCTTCAAACACTTGGAGGTTACTATCCAGTTTCAAATACATTAAATGCTGTCCTGAATTTCCCTGCCTAGGGGTGCACTGAGCCTTGCCCTGGTTGTCCCCAGGAGCTCCTACTGAGAGCAAGCTGGAAATGGGTCCCTCCCCAGCTCTTTTTCAAAGCGGGAGGTGGAAATTCTGCAAGAGCAAACTCCTCTACTCCTCCACTGATGGAGCACAATAAAAACTTTTTGGGGGGTTGCTCTGATTAAGTGCAGACCCAGTTGCGTGGTTGCTCTGCAGCAAGGGGGACCAGGACCAACTACACCATCACAGATTCCACTGCTGGTCTTCTCTAAGCCACCCTTTGGGATGACACCTCCCTGTCACTCCCTTCAGCACCTTCTCTGAAGTTCCACAGAGCACACAGCAACACAGTCTTCTCAGAAAAGGGAAGCACAACAAGAACAAAGAAACAACCCTGGCTGAACAGAGAGATGAACAAAAGCCTGACAGGGAACAGTGGAGAAATAAAGAAAGGTGGGTTTCTAATTATACTTTCATTTTAAACGGAGAAGTGTTGGGGTGAGAACCTGCAGGGGAGCTGCCTCAGTCAGCAGAATGAAAGACAGCCTCTGTGACTTGCTTTCAGATAAGACATCATAAAGCTGATAGCTCTCCAAGACCCTGAGAAACCACACTTACAAAAATATACACAGGCGATTTGCTTCGGAAAGCCTGCATGGGAAAGGCATTTGGCAGACAAGAAAGAATCAGAAGCTTCCAAGAAAAGTGTCTCCATGTACTTTAAAGTCACAACTCAAACCAGTTGGGCCTTGAAGCTTCAAATTTACTTTCCTCTTTCGTCCTCCTCATTGCAGGCTGGTGCCTTGGATTGCTGCTGAGTGGTTTGGTGGGTCACACCATGGAATTTATAGACTGCAAACTTCTTCTAAACACAGCTAAAAGTCACTGTGAAGCCTCAGTGACTGCCCTTTCTAGTTAAATTGCCAGGGCCTGTACTACCTAAGATGCCCAAAACTTCAGAGTCTCAGAGGGAGTTTATACCTTTGCCTTTGCAAAGGCAACTTGACATCTCGGGAGTTTGGGAACACCACACACCACTCAGAAAGGAGGTAGTGGTGAGGAGAGCCAGAGCCTAAAAAGGTGGAGTAGCATACTAAGCTCTTCCAAGAATATTGGAAATTTTTGTCATGCTTGAGCATGGTCACCATCATAATTGTTCTATGTATTATATAATCTCGTTTAACGTGAAATCCATAATTATAGCAAAACACATCCTCCATATGGGAAAAGGAATAGCTACAGGAAATTTGGCAAAGTCACTAGCTCAGGACGCTTTCTGAAAAAAGGACCACCTGGTAATATATATATATTGTACTACAACAGTGCTGGGGGATGCACTAGAGTTTCTCTGTATTGTGTTAAAAGTTAAAGATAGTGGCACGAGTATGGCACTCAAAAGCCACGTTATTTTAAAATGCAGCTACACTTCCCTGCACTGTGAGCCAGCCCACGGCACAAACAGCACTCTGTACATACATAAAGATGTTACTCTTCTAAATCCCTCAAACCTCTCTTCCTACAAAGCAGCCCTGTGCAGCATGGGTTGGGAAATCATAGAATTCATATTATCTGCTCCCCCTTACATTTCCATGGGTATTCCAGCCCAGCAAACCTCTCCCAGGGCTGTGCCCTCTGAGGGCAGCCAGTTTTCTGTGATTTGCTCAGATTGTACCTAGCCTGATTAAGCTCTGATTTTGAGAGGATCCCTAGATATTGTAAGAGGGGAAAAAAACCCCAAACCAACCCTCACTTATGAACGAAGCATTCAAAAGTCTGGAAACTCTGCTCTAAGGTTCCACCAGCATCTCTCCACCTCAGCATGTCCTGTCCTAAGGAAAGCCCAGCCATAGTTCCCTGTATTCTATATGAGTACTTCTAACAGAAACCATCTGTCCTCACAACAGCAGCTTGTTAGCCACTTCAATAAAAATCACTGACTACATCAAAAGCCATTTACCTAGAAACCCTGCCAGGAGGAGTCAGCTTCACTACTTGGTTTTGTCTGCCACGTGCAGGTCAAACCCTTCTCCCAGGTTTGCCTCACCTCAGGTGAGGGGATCTATCACTTTCTAACACTCCACTACGCTCTCCAGGCAGACCACAAGCAATTCTTGCCCTCCTTAGTTGTCTCCTGTTTTGCTTGAGGCTTGGTACTCATCCAGAGACCACGACCAGTAGAACCATGTCTTCAGTGCCAGTTCCAGCTGAAGTGTGCTTCAGCTTGCTTGGAGAGTTTTTATAGCTTCTAAAAACCTCCTGCTCTGCAACATTCACAATGGGCTGAATGAAAGGCACTTCAAATATTCAGCTGTCTGTGATACAGAAGACAGGCAGAAGTATGGCAGGGCTTCGGTGTAGAATCCACATTCACATTTCCAGAGTTTTCAATGCTTTGCTACAAGGTATATTTTCCAGTTCCTCTGTTTTTAAATCTGTTATTTCCAATTATTTTTATATTTACAGTGAACTAAAGATTGCTTTACAAGGAGAAGCAACTGTGTTTGTCCCAGGTTTGCTGTCTTAAAGAGGAGCTGTACTTGCACAATTTTTCATTAGAATCTACTACTGCTTCTGTAGCTCTGTTCAGTGAAGGATCTAGAGCTGCCTTTCAGAGCAGCTGGGGCACCTCTGAAAACCACTGCCAGCTGATGAGCCAGATTTGGGACAAATTTGGAAAGACATAACAATGTTCTTGGCTGAGGAAAGCAGTTACCCATTTCTCAGTCAAAGGTCAACCTACAGGATCATCTCTTCTGGTTTAGATCAATCCACCAGTCACAATTGCTCCCTGACAGATGAATACAAATGAAAAGAAACCACACCAAAACCCCCACCTTCCCTAATGTAATGGCATCTGTAGGTAGATACTGGAAGTAATTCCCATTACATTGACAGACGTCCCAGGGAACTGACTGGCCTAAGCAGCCAGCAGCTACAGCTCACAGGTTGGCTGCAGCAGAGGGTAAGAACTGCATCTGGAAGCACACTTGTGCAATTGCATGAAGAATTTTAACTCCTTTTAGGCTTTGAAAATGCCTTGGCCCTACACAGCTCATCAGAGGCAAAAGTACTGTAGCAACAGAGCAGTGAGGCTCATTGGGCACTAACGTGGCAGTCCTTCCTTTTTCTAACTATTTCAGGAAAGAGTATTTCCCATCTTTTAGGCTCTTTGTTCTTCTAAAGGCTTAGGACAGAAGGAGTAATGGCTCAGTCAGATGCTACCTGCCATTTGCTTGCACAGCTTTGCCAGCTTGTGGTGGATCTACAGAGGCAGTACAGCAGGACAGAGGCAGTACAGTCATGCATCCTGGTGCAATCCAGCTGAAGATATGGGTGATGGCACCATCCAAGACAAGAAAGCAGCCAGAAAAATTCTCCAGAAACTGGAGACAATATCCCCCCTCTAGCTGGGAGCACAGACTAAAGGGCATGCTGCTCTGTCCTGCTCCTGCTGCCATACTCTGTCTGACTCCTTGTCAGATCCTCCTTTTAACCACTGTCCTCTCCCAGGGCAGCCTGCCCACAAGGGCTATGCTCCCAGCAGCTCTTGCTGCCCAGTCTCATAGCTTAACAACTCCCCTGTTTTACTCCAGCTTCCCCAAGAATAATCAGCTGCTTGTTAGCTTTAAGAGGTGAACAAATGCAGATGGAATTCCTGTGGAACTCACTTGAACAGCAGTGGCTGTCCAAGCACTGGCACACAGGGTTTCCCAACGCAGTACTGCCACTGGCGAGAGCCCCTGCAGCCTGTGCTCAGGGAAGCTGCCACTGGCCCTGTAGGACCTGCTGCTTGACAACCCAGTTAAACCAACTCAACTCGAGCGTGCAGCCCTCTTGTCCCTCAACTTCTGAGCCAATCGACCTCAACATCTAACTCTGAATGAGTGCTTTCCAATTCACCTGCAACTTGCAAATGCCAAATCCAACAAATGGCTCACACTGCAGTAATCCTGCCATTCCCCCAAGGCAGCCTCGTGCTCTTCCTCCTCAGCAAGAGTGCTCAGGAAGCCTGTGGCACTTTCTGCTTCACTGCTGCTAAGAAGTGAATATAGCCCAGGGTCAGAGAAAGAGGTGGGGACTTGGCTCCTCTCCTTGGGCAGCAGGGCAGTATGGATTTGCACAAAATTTGTTCTCCTGGGTAGGTGCTGCTCCACCCGCAGCTGCACCGGTTTCACCAAAATAAGTTTTAAGATGACCAGTTATGCCATTTTCTGTTTCCTGGAGCAAACATTTCTTCTATCAGAGAGGCAGGGAGAAGGGTACTGTACTAGCAGAAGGGACAATGCCATGGGTGTCCTGCCCTGGTTTCAATTCCTGGTCCTGGTTTCCTTGTTCCCCCATGATGACAGGAGCTGGAAGTGCACTCAGGCCCTGGATCCAGAGGGGTGGAGGTGGGGGTGAGAGGGGAAGGAGGAAGCAGGCAAGAGAAAAAGAGGAGGACAGGTTATGCTCCTGAGCAATTCCCGCTATTAAGTCAACCAACTGTTGGGTCATGTCCTGGTTGCAGAGGACAGGAAGGAGGACAGCAAGTCATCCGTCACACATTTCCCCACCTCTCCCCAGTCCCCCCAAACCCTCACCCTATCCTGAAAGATTTCAGTGTGACATGATTGTAAACAGTTAACGATTCCTCCAGTGCTAAGCCCACTACACGCTGGGCCCACCCCCTCCCCCATTATGTACAATACATTCACCAACAACAGAAATTTATTTAGAAAGGCAACAGGTTAAATTCTGTAAACTGGATCCAGCTCCAAAACACACACGTTAATACTACAAGTAAAATTCCATCATCGTCCTCTTCCACCCTGAAAAATATACCTGAGTTTAGCAGTCAATGAAAGTTTCCACCCCCACCCCGCCCTCCCCACCCGAAAAATCCCTCAAACCCTGAATGAGACGCAGTCTCCGGTCACGGAAAGCCACTAGTTTGGGGTGCCCTGCGATGGCGAGCCAGCTGCTCGGCTGGCTGGGGCCCGGCACCGCTGCAGGTTTGCAACACAAAAGCCAGCACGGCACCGTGTTCCACAGACCCAGGAAGCTCCATGCTGCTCGGGCGAGGGGAGGGTGGGAGGCAAGGCCTGCCCCTCCTCTCCGTTGTCCAAATCACGTGTGGCTTTCGTCTTCAGGAAGTCTGTTCTTTCTTGGACTAGCTCTGGAAGAGGAAGAACAAGAATGGGAGGCTTTAACTGGCAGCTTTAGAAAGGAATAATCTCATGATTGCATGCAACCAGTTCAAAGCTAACACTATTGATCTGCCCAAGTTCACAGCTTCCTCCAGTTCTTCCCACCCTCAAACACCTGAATCCTTCAGCCACTGGGGAGAGAAAGACTTGCATTTCAGCTCTGCTCTCTCTAGCAGCCCTTACTTGATCCAGAGGCAATGCTGATGGTTTTTGTGACGTCAGATCTTCCCGGGACATGGTTGCTGTAGGCATCTTCGGGAAAGGGACTTGAGCCTGATGCATTTGCATTCTGGAGTCAGGTTGAATGGAGAGAGTTTTAGCACATGAATGTCAGGAGCAAATCCCCACTCTTCGTTAAAACTACTTCACTGAAGGCATACATACAACATTAGCATACAAGCATTTGTCTTGTATATTCTGTCTGGCTTCCCCCCAGAACACAGCCCTCAGCCCATGCCATTCCCCCAATGGCTTAGCTGTAAGCCAAGTTCCCTGAATACTAGAAGAAGGAAGGACTGTCATGCTGTGATGATGACAAAACAGTAACAGTTGAAGCACATTCATATAAACTGAACAGGGAATTTTTGGAGTAGCAGTATTTTCCACTTGGGAGTAAAATGTCATATGCAGTCTCAGTGAGAAGTAACTTTCTGTGATGGAAATTTGACACAGAGGGAAGGGGCAAAGCAAGAGGAGGGAAAAAGAGGGCAACATTAAAGGTGTTCATAAGAAGAGGCAAACTTCCACTTTTTCTGCCCCACTAGAAGCAAGATGAAATAAAACACTTGCAAAGAAAATGGCAAGACTCCGTGCGATTAAGAGATGCTCAACCCTGGATGACACATTAACAAAACACTGCCAGGTGAAACACAGCACTGGTGTGGGGATGGACGGGGCAGGCTAACAGGTTCTCCATGACAGCGAGTGCTCCTTGTTTCAAGGAGATGCAATGAGACTCTCTCTCCATCTTAGCAGACCTCTTACTCCCAGAGCCTTTCAACTTCACTTGCCATCTCCTGTGACTTCAAGCCATATCCCTTCAAGGGTATCCAACACTGATGGTCACCCAGGCATCTCCCCCCTCCCACCTCGCCTTCTTGCAGAAAACACGATCTTACCCCGAGGGTCTATACAAGTCCTGGGGTGGCCCCCCCATGCCACCTCCACTGCCTCTCTGCTCCATCAGCAAGGCCTGAAAGTGACCCACGTTCTCCTCTCGGCAGCGGTACAGGGGGCCCTCCTGAGAGAGGCCATTGGCCTGGCTAGAGGCTGGATGATGAGACAGGTGAGCATTCATGGGCGATCCATACGTCCTGGGCTGGAAGTGGCTGGCAGGATGCCGGGATCCATAAGGAGAGCCAGTCTGTAGCATCACCCCATGGGGAGGGAAAGCCGACGGGCCGAATCCCATCCCCGCACCCAGGTGTGGTGGGGGGGCTCCGTAGAGGAACTCCCCTGCTGCCACCGAGCTCTGCCTCTTAGTGGCTGCATTGTGGTTGTCCAAATCAAGAAACTCTTTGGGACTCTCCGCTCTTTCCTGGGACTCCTCGGACTTCTCATCTTCAGGCCCCAGCTCCTGCCCTTCGCTTGGAGAAACCTCTTTGGCACTTGCTACGTCCATGCGGTTGGGAGAGGCCAGGGCGGCGCTCAGTGCCTCGCAGCCCTGCAGGCCGCCCGCAGACCCCCGCTCTGGGAAAGGGGGCCTGGCCAGGGGCGGGTGGGCGCCGGGGTGCCCACTGGGGCTGGCCTGGGGGTGCAGAGGTCTCTGCCAGTCCGAGTAGCCCTGTGGGCAGCCGTAGTAGGGCGGTCGCTGGTAGTGGTGGTAGGAGGGTTGAGGCTGCGGCTGGTAAGGATACGGCATTCCCTGCGGGGGCCGATACCGCGGGAAGACGCCGGGGTGGGCGCTGCTTGGCTGGAAACCCCGTGGGGGAAAATGCTGGGGATGGGAGGCAGGAGGAGGTGGCTTCCCCCCCATCATGGGGCTGAACCCCTGCAGGCTTGGGTTGATGTGGTACCGCCCAGCTGAATTCGGGTATTCCAGACTGGACATGTAGAGAGGATGAAACTGGTTGGGGGTGGCCCCCATGGAGGTGGCATCCACGCCAGGCAGGCCGGTGCCCTGTCCCATGCAAGGCACGGCTGCTTCAGGCAGAGCCTTTCCCCCACCACAGAGGGGCTTCTCCAGCAGGTTGGCAGCCAGCCCCTTCCCCTCAGGGCCGGCTGCCGGCCCCTCGCCCGCCGCCCCGTTCTGGGGCAGGGGACCCCCTCTTTCAGAGGTGGGCACCAGGTCCCTCACGCAGCCTGGGTCTCCGGCGTAGCCGCTCTCTGCCGACCACGCGCCTTTGCCCTGCCCTGCCTTCAGGTCGCCCTTCACGCCGGGGCCGTCGCCCTCCCCATCCGGGGGCAAGGCGCGCCTCGTGCACTCCATGGGCAGCGGGGGCTTGGGATGAGGTAGGAGTTTGGCGTAGGCCCCGTCGGGAATGCTGATGCACTGAGCCTTCTCGTCCATGCCTGCTGGTGTCTCCACTGAAAGAGAGGGAAGAAAGTCACACACACGTCTAATTTCTGCAAATTCGGGTGACCTTTAATAGCTGCTTCTTTTAAAGGTGCTCTTTTAAAAACTGCTCATGAGGTTGCATCTCTCTCTGAGACATGGCACAGGTGGACGCTGCAGTTTGCAAGGCGCTGCTAAGTCACAGCCCCCCTGGAGTAACATGGCACACACGTTTGGTCTGACACAGAGGTGTGCAGAGGCTGCCCAAAGGAGAGGCAGAGCTGGGGTCCACATGACAGCAACACGAGGTGTTGGTGTAGCGGCAGCCTGATTTCAGGCTGCCTTACCCCTTCTGGTCATAGAATTATAGAATAGTTAGGGTTGGCAGGGACCGTGAAGATCATGTAGTTCCAACCGCCCCTGCTATGGAAAGAGACACCTTCCACTCGGTCAGATTGTTCATCCAGCCCGGCCTTGAACACTTCCAGGGATGGGGCAGCCACAGCTTCTCTGGGCAATCTGTGTCAGTGCCTCCCCACCCCCACAGTAAAGAATTTCTTCTTAACATTGAATTTAAGCCCACCCTCCACAAACCCCGTCAGAAGCACCACCACACCCTGAGATGCTGCTGAGCTGATCACGGCCATATTTTAACCAACTGTGGTTTGGAGATGTGACTACTCTGTCCTGCAATCACTCAACGTCCTCCCCTGTCTCTGTTCTACATCCAGCAAGCTAAATTATGATGATAACTTTTAAGCAATGCCACACAAGGAAAGAGTTTCCTCTTAGTGCAAGGCACACAAGGGATTGATAAAAGATACAAGGGTTTTGATCTCTAGTTTACCAGCTAGAATTAATGAAAAAAATTTTTTTTGATCTCTGAATTTTTTTGATCTCTACTTCAGGTTTTATTTTTAAGGTTCTTTTTTTTATTATTATCTGTAGTTTACCGGATAGAACAAATGAAATTCAACCAGAAAGAAACTGGTGAGGGCATGCGTGACATACTGCCATCCCACCTGAACTGATACAGCTGCTCAGGGGCTTTTGGGCAGTCCTGGTGTGTGAAGATTTTAAGATGCTGAGAGCTCATAAGGCAGATGTGCATTTAAGAGGAGAAGCCATACTGACACACACTCAAAGGAGTAGATTTGAGACATTTATTCACATAACATCTCCTCTCCTTACCTAACTCTCTGCAGATCCGATTTTTATATTAACTCCAGGTGAGCTCTAGAAGCATCACAGCCTATGCTTTGCATTTGCACCCTGTGGCAAACTGATAACTTGCAGGTAAAGCTGGGACAGAGGGGACCTTCTGGCAGGCTACAGTGAAACAAAACAGTCCTAGAAAAATCTAAGCAGTGGCCAGATTAGAAAATATATTCCAATTTAGATTAAAAAAATAAAAATGTGTAAAAACTCTGCTCCCCCCCCCCAATATTTAATCAAGGTTTGAATTATTTTCTGAGAGGTGGAGGCGACAGACGCAGGCAGGGAAGGTCAAGTGCTACCAGTGGGCGCTCAGGGCGTTACCTTGATTGCTGTCCATGTCCATGGTCTGGCCAGTTGGATCTTGTGAGCTCCCGTTCCCCATGACGGGTTTTGGGGGCTGGCTGCTGGCGGAGGCGGCGTGAGCCAGCTGGGGAAAGGGCCCGGGGAGGTGCGGCGGGGGCGGCTGGCGAGGGTGGTAAGGCACACCCGGCGGGCACACGCGGGAGGACAGCTGCTGCATGGCGATCATCTCCGGGCTGTCCAGCATGGAGTCTCCACCCTGGCACCCTCTTTGAACCTGAGGTGGTCCTCCAAACAGAGCGGCCGGCGGCTGCGGCATCCTCTGACCGGCGGCTTTGCTGGGCAGTCGGATATACCCTGAGGGAGGCACCCCGTGAGGTAGGAAATTCGATTGCTCGCTCCACTGGCTGGGAGGCAGCGGCGGCCTCATGGCCCGGGGGTCCACCATATGACCCAGGACACGGGGCTGGAGTGAGGCCCCCGGCCCCATGGGCGCCTTCTCCTCCGGCCCCATGGCAGCCTGGCCAGCGGGGCCGTGGCTGCCGTTCCACAGGGCCGGATGTGCGCGGTTCAGGTACTTGTAGGGCCGGTACATGTGTCCTGGGGGGACCTCCGAGCCCTCCGGCGGCTTCACGGGGGGCCCGTTGTGCCGTGGCGGGAGGAAGCCCTGCTGGAACTGGGCTGGCGGGTAGACGGCGTCGGGCAGGGGGCCGCCCACGCGCCCCAGCTGCAGGGAGCCCGGCCGGGGGCCCAGCCCGGCCACGTGGGCCGGTGCCGTGCACGCCTGCTTCTCCGGAGTGCCCAGCCGGTGCCCGCGGTGCTCGCTCAGTCCCACGGCCGGCTGCGGAGAGAGAGGGGGGGTCTCAGTGAGAGCCATCGCACCTGCGGGGCCTGGGGTGCCGCACCCCTGGGCAGGAGGGTCGTACCTGCATGGCAAAGTGCTGGTGCTGCTGGACCGGCTCTCCGGGATGGGGCTCAGGCACTCGCGGAGAGCCGTACAGTTTTGTGGGATCGGATCCACGCAAAGGACCAAACGTTCCTGGCACCGCTGGTCTCTGAGGGATGGGGAGGGGTGCAGGGGGGAGAAATAAAACAATTTGTGAAGCGCATAGAAGCAGCAGAAATACTGCAGGTGAGGGGAAGCCAAGGCTGGAGTAACCACAGGGATGAGGAGCCGGACTGTTTTGGAGGTACCGTGGAAAACCCGTACACTCTCTTCTATGAGGTGACACAGCCTTATCAAAGCCACTCTCGCACACCTCAGCCACTCATCCCTGCACTTAAGGCTGCAATACACTCACTTGCCACCCAAATACTGGGGAGCAAGCAAGAAGACTGGAGGGGGCAATGGTTTTTGCTTCAAGAAGAGGAATGGACCACAAGAATATGGAAGCAGGAAGACAACAGGGAATGTGCTGGATTTCCTTCAAAATATTCAACGCCTCCAGCTCTTCTACCGCCTCCCACTATCTGCAGCACCAGAATCACTTTAAATATTTTGTTTGTTCTCCAGCTAACAGGGCAACGGATAGCCTAGATCTCAGGGGAACAGCAGATAGATCACACCACAAGCCATCACTGGCTAAAATGGAAAAGGCAGTGAAGGATGGGTGAGGAACAGCTCAGAATGGAGGCAGAACAGGTGGCATTCAGAGAAGAAACACTGGGCTAAAGATAGGTCACTGCTGCAGTCCAGGGTGGCCTTTGTTTGATTCAGTTTACTGCTTTTATAAATACTCAAGGCACAAAATGCAGTAGTACACAGATGGCACGAAGTTACCAGGCATCTGTAAACAATTGAGACAAAAGAAGACCAGCTTGTTCAGCTTCATAAACTGGGGAGTAAAGGAAGAAATGTGACAGTTTTCCATGCACACTGGGGTAACTCTCCAAGGAGAGAAGAGAACTGGGGGAACCAGTTTGTGCAAGCCTACACTGGGACAATGCCAGCCATGGGAAACATTAGGAGATTGCTCCCACCTAGCGTGGCAAAGACTTAAATTGTACCAGTTTAAATCTAAGGGCTGAAAAGTTTCACTTGGAGGAGCCATAGCTCTGACCCTTTATCTCTGGGAAAAGGTTCCTGACACGCACTAAGGATTTCATGGCAGGAAGTTTCACTCCCCTTTCCCTCCTTCCCTCGGCCTGATGGGCAAAGGACAGCAGGAACTGCTCCTTACCATCTGTCCAGGATGTGGCACAGGGCTGGGCATGCCGCCGTACTGCAGGGAGCGGGGGAAGCCTCGCCCATTGGAAGGGCCCACTTCTCGAGGGGTCTGCATTGAGTTGCCACTTGGGTCATCTACAGAGGACGACGAGAAGGAGGAGGAAGAGGAAGAGGAGGAAGAAGCAGGAGCCCTGGAAGTAGCTCGATATGGTGGAGGCTTTCCTCCATTTTCCAGGCGTTGCTGTCTCTTGCCAGGACCATCTGGGTCTCGTGACCGAGTCCAGACACTGCCTGTGCCAGAGCGGCCAGTCCGCCGGCTCCTCTTCTCTCGTCTCCCGTCCTCTCTGATCCAAAACTCCTCATCTGTGTCTCCATCTTCCCCAGGGAAGTGCTTCATCATTGCTCGGTGGAAACACCTCTCCAAGTTGTAAGCCATCTTTGTATATTCTGCAGTCAAAAACCCCCAAGAACGTCAGAGCCTCAGAGAGAGAAACAATTTTGCAACATCAGATAAACCATCTCCCCTCTGCCAAGTTTCTCCGAGGAAGACTTTTGTTTCTAACTAGTTGGCTTTGGTTCCTAAACTCCACAAGCAACACAGCATCAGTTCTGTTCAGTAAGCCCACCAGAGGACAGGCACACAGCCATGACAAAGTACCACTGGCGGCAGGGCCTGCAGAGTCAGCATTAACTCAGTGCTCCAAGCCTAGTGCCAAGAATTACATTAGGAGGAGCACCACCTCTGCTCGCAGAGATGTGTGACCTGCACAGTTAGCCAGCAAGAGTGCTGAGGGAAGAAATGCGAACTTCCAGCAATGCTATTTGATTACATTCAGAGGCTTTTCTTGGACTCGTTCAAATCTCTGCTGTGGGCCACAAGGCAGAGGCAAATCAGCAAACACATTTATCCGTGTAGTTTCCAAAGCGCTTGCTGACCCTGACACGAAAGCTATTGCCAACACCAGTGTCCCCACTGCATCATTTCCACTGGACAGTTCTGCTGAGATGAGCTTTTACTTTTTGTTGAGTGGATAGGAAGGAAAAGACACGTGAGAGGTGTTGGTGACAAGGCCTTGAAGCAAGTGACTTTCCAGTTGTTTCCACTAAACTAACCCTGAGGTTCCTTGGGGAACAGAGCTCTCCCAGTGGCAGGGCAGGTATACTTTTTCTTGCAGCCAACAGCAACAAGCTGATTTGTTCTCAATGTTTTTTTCCCTTTCTCACCAGGTGCTGCTGGTGAGACAGTCTACAGTGATGACCCACCATAATGGAACTGGTTTCTTATCTAAGCAACACATAGAATTTTAATTGGCGTGGCAATTAAACCCAGGATTTCCCATTTGCACACTCATGTAGTTCCTTCAATAGCCAAGGAACCTAAAAATTGCATTTTTCATCCAAAGGACAGGCCTGGCTCACTCCCCACTTTCCTGTGGTACTCAACAAACACTGGGAGTTAACCAGACTCCAGTGCTTTTCAAAGTCTGTATTAGTTACTATGAGAAAAAGGGGCACACGGGCACACATGAGCACACGAAGGAATGAGCTCAGAAAGAAACAGACTCTCCCCTCTTTGTACGTTCTGCCTTCACCATCTAACAACATGGTAGCCCTTAGTATGCCATGCCCCAATTCAGCACGACCAAACTGTGCTAAAAGCCTCACTAAAACCCAGTGCAGGTCTCAGTAGCTACTACCCTTTCATCTGGTCTCCCAAAAATATTCTGAAAGAGAAGAAGCACAAATCAAGCACTGGTGAGGAGGAAGAGGGCACTACTTGCTTTGGCTGAGCACTGCAAATGGACAGATTTAGCATCTTACGGCTCTTACCACTGCCTTCACCGTTGTACTTAAGACAGTTCCTGAACATGGTCTTCATATCACCCACAAATTCTTCCTTGGTGCAGTACTGACCTCCATTCAACTTCTTCTCCATGCTAGAGATATCCATGGGGGCCTGGAACACAACCGAACTTCCCTTCAGTTACAGCAAGCGTAGTGGGGCTTACAAAGCTGCACTCAGAGAGGGCATGGGCAGCAGAGGGTGCTCTCCAGAGAGGCAGCCATCCAACCTTGCTTTTCCTGACTTGTAAGGCTAGAAGGGACTGCCAGAATCATGGAGTTTGACTGCGAGAGTAATACAGCCCACAGAACTTCCAAACACTTCCAAAAAACTGCATGCCAGTCAACAAAGTGCATCGCTCAGGACGGCTGGGCCACTTCCCATACCTTAATGATCTGGTAGTAGTTGGGAGCATACGATTCATCAACGGGCTCCAAGAAGGGCCAAGAGTCCTTGTGAGCCTTCACCACATCTAGAACTGGCAGTAGCAAGAGAAAGGGGAATGGTTACACACACACACACAGAAGTATTTCACTTCGAGGAAGTCACACGAAGGGGGAAAGC
This sequence comes from Struthidea cinerea, assembly GCA_013397865.1. Lineage (NCBI taxonomy): Eukaryota > Metazoa > Chordata > Aves > Passeriformes > Corcoracidae > Struthidea > Struthidea cinerea. The sequence goes on from VZTI01002058.1 coordinate 297,462, forward strand.
TGGGGTGGGACTGACCTTTGTACATGGCCGTGAACTCATCATCCAGTTCAAAGCTGTAACGGGAAGCACCACAGTGAATACGCAGACCGAGGATAGATAAGACACGCTCCGTACTTCATCTTCTCTTCCACCCATGCAGTGCCTTAATGCTGGCAAACAGGCCTCATCACAAACACTCCTCTCATATGGACCAGATGTTTCCCAGCTTACTCCTCTCACTGTTCTCCAACCTCACTTCTCCCTCTGCATTCCTGTGAATGATCACACTCCTCTCCTTGCCATGCTCACAGCTTCAACACACTTGTGTGCTGCAATGCCCCATTGTATACTCACATATCCTTGGTCCTTCGCTCTTCCCTGGTAGGGGAACTGGGATCCAAGTGGGAAAGCTCAGGGGGGAGCTCCTTGCCCTGCGCCAGCAGCCAGGCCCGCTCTTCACGAAGTTTCCTCCTCCTGGCCCGTTCTGCAGTGGGAAGAGATAAAAAACCATTCAGCACTCCTTGCCCACATCTTGCAGGGAAACAGAAGGCGCTCCTGCAGCTCTCAAGAACTCCAGTGAGATGCTCTTGTTCTTTCAGCAAAAGCAGCAACAGCACAGGAGCAGGTGAGGTGAGCATACGGTGCACCATCAACACGCCTCATCATCCTCCCCTGGTTACAGTCTCCGATTTTGAAGCACCACTGTGACACGGATGCTCCCTCAGGCAGCTTCCAGAAGTGGTGTGGTACAAAGAGGGAAGTTCAACACCCAGCCCTAGGCACAGCTCAGCACTATGGAAAGGGCCGGCTTGTTGTTATCTTCCTTTAGGGGCTTCACCTCAGGCAGGTGAACTTTGAGGCAGCTGGCTTTGCACGGAATGGGATGAAGAGCAGTGCTGAGGGAAGTTCTACCAGCTGAGTGGCAATGAGTAACTGGGGCCATTATTATCCTCCGTGGCTGGATTTGGGAAGGTTGCTCAGGTAGGTCTTCATGGCCAGCAGCCAGTGCGAGCAAGCTGCCACACACGAGGGCCACTGGGACAGCTTTCGTTTAAAGAGGTGAGACACAGGAAGAAGCAATGCTGGTAATATAACCTGTGGTTTGCAACCAGACAGCTGGCTAACAGATTGCTTCATAATAGAAAGTTTATGGGCTCTCCTGAACCTCATTTCCTTTTTCTTATAGGAAATCTGAACTCATTTGACTTGCAAAACACCTGCGGTTGGACCAACCTTCTGTAGGAGCAGAATTCTGTGAAAGTAATGCTCAGGGAGAGATGTCACAGGAACAGGCCACATCAGGGAACACCCAGAATGAAAGAAAGATGAGGGAGACTTGGCTAACACCCTCTAGCAGAGGCTCTGCCTTCGGAAAATGCCAACTACTTAAGAAGTACCAGCTCTGGTGGAAAAATATTTATTTACTGTCCTACTCTGACAGTCAAAACCAAATTTGGGATGGGGCTTGAGAGCACAAGAAAAGTAGGAATAGCTACAGGGTGTTTGTAGGGACATCCATGGCCAGATATGTCAAAGACTGGTAAAAGAAAGCCCAAATTTCCTGTTAGAAGACTCAGGGTAGCACTGGAGTTGGCAGTATAGGACTTGCTTCTAAGGTGTCCTACAGAATCTAACAGCATCTATTATAACATTGCATGACCAGAAGTCCAACACCCAGTTGCAGGTAATAGAGAATATCTGAGTCTGTCCAAGCACTGTCCAGAATTCATGCTTCTTTCATAAAATGAGCAATCCTTAGATGGCATTGCAATGGATGCCTAAGTGAGAAAGCTGAGGAGAACATGACATGATTATTTGGGAAGCAAATGGAAAATCTTGTGACAACAGCAGCCAAGAGGTGAAGATTGTGTAGATTTTAGAAATCCACCAACATCTGCCAAGGATCTGACCTGGTAAACTGACAGGAATCAAGGAGTGCTACCCTGGTACTGGATCTCAGTTAGGATCAATAGCAGGAGGCTCTACCACAGCTAGTGATTAACATAGTGTGTTCAAGATCACCGGCAGAGCTCATTCTCCTACTGTTGACCTGGGTTGAGTCCTACCCAGCAGCTTTCAAAATCTAAATAATGCCCTAAAAAGTACCTCAACCTTCTAGAAAGCCATATACATGAGAGATTATGTTGAAGCAGCATCTGGAAGGAGAACTGGGAAACTGTAACCTGCTGTTGTGGTAGAAACCTAGAAAGCTGCCCTAACTTATAAATTGAGGAGAATACAGATGGGCCCAGCAGGAAACTTGCTACCTGGGGGGTGTGTTGGACTTGGGGGATGTGTAATCTCAGGCTGGAAACCGGAATGTGATGTAAAAAAACCAGGAATACCATCCAAAACTGAGAAGAAGGTGAAATTCATAAGAGAGCAGATATTTCACCGTGTATTTCACATCCCCTCCTCTACAGAAGGCCACATAAAATTAACATTATATTCCAAACAGACTGAAAATTAGAAGAAAAATGTTACCCTAAAATTTCTGTTGATGGATGTCCAGTTTTAACAAGTCTGAACCAAGTAAAACAGATGACATCATTTTCAAATCACTTCCTCTCCATCATAAGAACTGTCATGACAACAAATGCTAGTGGTGGGTGTGCTTGGCACTGAGAAAAGATCATTAAGAAGCCAGTTTTACCTGGACAGCTGCTGGTTCTAGGGATAAAAAATACTGTTGTGATTTAACGGAACAAGTCAACACAACCTTTGCAAACAGCTTTTGCACCAGCTTAAAAGGAGACTTCTCCTGACTAAGCCTAAATGGACTAGGGAAGAGTTTAAACTAAACTGAAAGAAACTGCACAAAACAAAGTAAAAGCATCTCTGCCAATAAAAGCATGAATGTGTGCTAACTTGGCTTAAAAGAGGCTACTGCTCAACCCCATGCCAGTTTCTTTGAGTGGCTCTGGTGCCTTTGAATCAGATGATGTAATGATTGCATTTACTCAGAAAAGGAAGTGGCTTGTACAAAAACAAAACCATTTTACAGGAACATTTATCTTTGCAGCTCTTGTGGAACTTCAAGACTCATTTTGTCTATAGAGATGAAGCATTAAACCACAGATAATATGCAATTTGCCAAGGGAAACGGGTATCTGTGGCAGATATGGAAGCTGGATGAGTCTCAGTTCAAAGCACCTGATTAGCTACCAGGAATACATGAAGACCAAGGAAGTAATTGGATTTTTTAAAGGTTAGAAACGTAAGCAGGTAAAAGAAGCTATTCTTAGATAACATCTGGCCTCCTACCAAACATCTGGTAGCAAACTGTTTCATTTTGGAAAGTTTACAAGGTTTGCATGAACTTAATCTTTTTTTCCTTTTCTGGTTCTTTATCCACTTTGGGACTCGTGATACTGATACTGCCACACATTGCTCCAGCTCTCTGAGGATGCTCAGCCTTTCCCTAGAACTACAACAGTCCAGCCAGTCACTGTGGCTAAAGCAGCAGCAGCTAAGGGAATCCCCCACAAGGGAGGCCAACAGAGAGAAAGAAGGTGGTCAGAAATCACTCTGACCCCACACCTACATGTACTGGCTGACTGCCTGCTGTCTGTGCCTTGATCTGATGTATTAAACACAACATGGCTGTTTGTTGCAGAACAGCTTAAATCAGCATTTAATTCATAATCACAAACATTTTAGACCAACACCTGGAATGGCCACCTCTGGTGCTCTGTGTAGCCTGGTCCCTTCATCTTTAGTTCTCCAATTGATAAAGCCAGTAGCAAGATAAAATACTACTCTTGCTACTCCCATGTTATCCCATTCCCTTTCTCCTCAAAGGGAGCTCTTCTTTCATCGTGCACTGGGCCAAAAGAACCAAATGCTATTCAGTGAGAGCAAAGCCAGCTAATCCTGCACACAGGGAAATCATGAGGAGGCAGGTGGGGAGACAGAACCAAGAAACAACATGAATGGCAGGAGAAAAAAATGGACAGCTGGGGCAAGGAAGAAAATGAGCAGGATTTGAAGAAGACAACACAGTCGAAAGGTGCCCTAGAGAACAGCCACCAACACCGAAAGGACGGATGAAGGAAAAGAAGCTACAGTCAAACCAATTTAACAGAGGTAAGTGCAAGAAGAGATTCTCATTAGCAAGCCTGTAAGGGGAGGAATGCAACTGGAAGACTTTAATTCAAGATCTCAGTCTTGGCTTTGAAAGCTTCCACTCCTGCTCCACACTGGCCGCACGTTACCTTCCACTGCTTTGACCTTCTCCTCCATCTCCCTCTTCCTCTCCTCCTTTAGCAGCTGTTCCTGCTCCCTCTTCTGCACTGCTATAAGGATCTGGCGCTCCTCCTCTTCCTCTCTGCGCCTCTGCTTCTCCATTGAGCTCAGCACATTCGGGTTTACCTGCAACAGAACGGTGCACCAAAAACTGTAATGCACTGGCTTATTGAAAGCTGAGAAGAGGCAGGTTTACTTTGAGGAAGTATTAAAGCACACCTACAATGAATGACTGGGAGGAAAAAAATGGGGGAAAAAAAAAAAGGATTTGTATGAATGATTTCCTAGATGAAAAGCAACGTGGAAAGGGAAGTTATTTGTCAAGCAATGAAATCCTACGGATGCAAGGACAATGGAAGGAGAAGCGATGGGTTAGACAAGCTGCCATTCTGTCAGGGATGCACCGTGTGCATTTCTCTTCCCTTCTGGGCAAAGGATTCAGGCTGTTGACACCCTTACACAACACCTCTACCTCTTCCAGCTAGCAGAGCTCTAAGTGCAAGTGTGAGAAGAAAGGACTACTTTGCCAAACCTGTCTCTGCTGTAAAACACAGAATACTTCAATAAGGAAAGCGTCTGGTACAGCGTTGCATCAAGGTATCATTAGGAATGTTTTCCTTTCCCGTTCAAAATTTCTGTGTGCTAATCTCCCCTGAACTGGCTCTCGTTTGTTTGTTTGGACAGTTTTCCTGCTGGGTCCCAAAACCAGTTCTCCCATTCAAGGACACCTGGCTCTTTATTGCTCTACTTTCTCACCTCCCCACTGCCAGCAGGCTGCAAGGCTGTGTTTGATCCTACCTAAGACTGCAAGCTTCCCAGGCCAGGGACTGCCTGCTCCTATTTCTCCAATAAAGTATGAGGTAAGTATATGGAAGTGTGAACTTATCTTTATTACCTTAATTTAATTATAAGACAAATGTATCAGTCATCCACCAACCACTCCTACCCCTGTGACCAAGATATGTGTGCCTTATCAGCAGGGAATATCAACCAGAAAAGAACAATGTACATACAGTTTGCTCCAACTTCATTTTCAGGGAATAGCCAGCAACCACCACTTAGGCAGAAGGAATTTCCTGAGGATTAGCAATCAGCCGGGGTCCGTTGGCTGCTGCTCAGACCATCAACTTCTCCAGGCCCACTATTAATCCCCAGGAAAAAAAAAAAAATTCTGGCATCACGATTACTCTTTTGTCCTTGTTTCATTGCCCAGGAATGGAACCTGCAAGTGTTTTGATGAACGCCTAGAAATGTTGTCTGGTTTCACTGTACATTCATTCCCCCTCTGCCTCTCCTTCCCTTACTCAGCCCCGTGCTGCCCTACAAACTCCCACTCCAGTTCTCTGCAGATGAGCACTATGCATCCTCTCCCTGTCTCCAGAGGCAACAACAATACATGAAGAAAATGATGCTTCAACCACCAACAGTCACAGAAAAGTATCCAAGAGAGGGTGATGGGACTCTTGACAAAATTAGGACCATATCCTGCATTTAGGCACAGATCGGGCAACAAAAACCACCTATTCTGTGCTGATCCTTCAAGGCGAAACCCAGAGCTTCATCTCACCACGAGGGAACTCTGCCTATCTTCTTTTCCATTTTATATCTTTGTCAAAATGTTATCACTTCACTCTTCTATTTCTTTCCTAGGGAAATCATCCTGTGAGTTCAAATGCCTTGAGATTAGCCCGCTTCTCCTCACAATCAGTTTGAAGTTTGTTTCTCAATCCCTCATTCCATCCAACCATTCCTAGCTCTTCTGGGTGAACATAAATTCTCCTCTTCTTCAGGCACATTCCAGCCTTTGCCTTATGGACTTCCTCAGACGCTTACACAACACTCACACATTTCTACAGTTAGATTAAATGTTTTCTTATAAAGCAATCCTCTCAGCTCCCTGGAATGATTATTCCAGTTGTCTCTCAGACCTTTCCTCCCTGATCAATATCCAAACACCAGGATGCCCAGGATTGTACTATGACAAGTACAAGACGTCAAGACCCGGAGAATTGAGTTCTACATTTCCACTTTTGATTCTTTTTATATCCCTTTCTCAAAAGCTCTACCATCTGATTTGCTACTCATGAGCTGCAAACAACTTCCTTTCAGAACTAATCCTGACCACTTTCAAACAGTTTTACACTAACCTTCTTGATAAATCTTTAAATTGCAATAGGAACCAAAAGAGTCACGTTCTGCAGTATGAGAAAGAGGTGAGCAGGAACCAGCCACCAAACTTGGTACACCGAGATATTTTAATGAGGATGTGACCATCAGCCTTTACGCTCTCCAACCAGTAGATGTAAGCTAGCCTGGCACGACACATTGATTTCTTTTGATTGTTGGTACACAGGTGAGACCTTCCCTTTCCCTGGATTAATACAACTTCCACCATTCATGTCCTACGGAAACAGGAACACAACATCCAAGCTGCAGTGCTCACACCAGGACCTCTCCAAGCCTGCAGGGCACATTCAGCACCCTATGCTTTAATGGCATGACACAGGATCCACAGCACGCTCCAGATCAACCCACCACAAATACGGCATCAACAAAGCAAGGTGACACTTTTAAATGAAGGAGAAGGTGTCATCCTACCAGGTCTAGAAAGCAGAGAAAAGGGAAAAGCAGAAACCACAAACTCAGCATAGTGAGCCCCAAGGACTGCAGTAGACAGCCGCAACTGCACTTGCTCCCTGCAGCACTTGCAGGGCAGCAACAGTGCTGCACAGGCTCTTTGAGACACAGAAACAACCTGATTTTCAGAGGGACCCGCTGCCCGGTGTCCCACCTAAGTCCATTGGGGATGAGGGTGCTCAACTCAGGGTTAAAAAAACACACAAACATGAACCAGCAAACGCCTACCGGATTGGTGGAAGCAGACGCTCATTGGAACGATAAAAGCAAGAACCAAACACAAGTTAAATTTCCTTCCTGACCACGGAGGTGGCAAAAGGACGTCTCTCCAGCTTCCTGCCCACTCGGAGGATAAAAAGCAGTGACCAAGGCATCACTGCCTCCTTCCCTCCGGCAGAGAGCACTCCAGGACACAACATCACCACCATCCCCTGGCCCGGGGACTCTGAAAGGGCCAAACTTCTGCCTTTAGCTTTGCTCTCCAGACAGTGGGTATCAGACTTCAGGGGCAGAAGGGCAGAAGGCGCGGGTGCCCTGAGTGCCCCGACCGCTCATCGGCCAAACCTTCCCTGCTCAGGTTTCCGCAGCGCTCTCCTAATGAGGGTGCTGCTCCGGCGGCTCTTAATGAGGAGCTAATCTGAACCACCTGTTGAGAAATCCCCCGCAGGATCAGGAGCCCGCGGAGCAGTTACATCCCCAACTCAAGCAGCAGCCAGGAGAAAGGGGTCACCTGCACCGGGCTGAGGTTTTCTCCCCCAGGCTCGCCTGCTGCCCACCGTCGTGGGATGAACAAGCCATCAGACGCGCTGGCACCTTCCCTGGCTCCCCCACGGCAGGGATGACTGCCACATCCTGCTGGGGAGCAGTGGGAGCATCATCGCTCCGGCGCTGGCTGGCTCCCAGTGTCCTGGCGCAGCGGGTGCCAGGAGGGCCCCCTGCTCGCTGGAAACGTTTCAGTGGCCCACAGGCGGCAATTAACAGCCCTCTGCCGCCGCAGACCTGGAGCACCTGCGGTACTGATTAGCATCATTCAGGCTCCATGTGTTTCCCACTCCCCTCCTCCTCTGGGATTTCTGCTGCCTGCGAACAAACACGTGTCCCTGTGCTTCCTGCACGGTGGGCTTTGCAGAGAGCAGTTCTGGCCCCAAACTGACCATGGCTGGGGTCTTGTTTTCCTCTCGGCAGGCTTTTATCTGCAGCACGACAAGAAGTCCTTCCTTCCTTTTATTTATCTGTTCTAAGTAATTACATTTATTGCAGGGGGAACTGTACTTTCTCCTTTGTTTTGGGGGACCCCTGACTCTGGCTCACGCGGCATATTCCCTGCAGCTTAATTTCCCAGGGTTTGACAAAACACCAGGTAACTGCGTTTCCATTACATCTACAGTGAGAGATTATGGCACAACCTGATAGAATCGAGACAATTTTTTCCTCTGACGCTAATCCTGTGCTGTCTGACCGAGTGCTTTGGGTAGCAGTTGCCAGTTCAAAGACCCCCCATCTCCACGGCCCCCTGTCCCCGGCTATGCCGGCGTGACTGTTGGGGGCTGTGTGGTGAACTGGATCGGAAAACTGATCTACGTTAAAAATAACCCCGACCAAAGAGAAAGGTTATATTTAACTCCAGTCGTTTCCCTGGGTCTGGTTCACTGCACAGACCCGCAAGCAGCAGCAGTGCTGTTACACTGATGGGGTGGAGAGGAGATGAGGGTGAGGAGGCAAGGAAAGCACCATTTGAGCCCACAAGGCTGCAGTTTGATAAGCATTTCTTTAAGCAGCCTAAATTGTGACTTCCATTTCCAGCTGACCCCCTCCTAGCTCAGCTCCATACTGCATCAGTCATTCTCTCCCTCGGCGCTATCTGCACCCTCATGTGTTTGCAGCCTCACGTTTTCCCCTTGGCTGAATTTCTGTCATTTCCCTTTGTAAGCCGGTTCTTCTAGCCCTCTCATCCTTCTTCAACTTTTTCTTTGAACTGCCTCGAATGTGCCAGCACTTTCATTGAAGTGGAATTCCCCAGACTGAGCGCAGATTTCCATATGCAGCTGCAGCGGGCTCTGCGGCGAGGCCGGTTACCTCTGCGATCCAGAGGGCAGCACCTCCCTGCTCGCCATAGAAACCCCGGGTGTCAGCCTGCCTTTGACGGGCATTACCACCCATCTCTCTTTCAGCACAAGCACTTTCAAGCGACTCCTTCCCACTGAATAGCGATGCTGCGGTTTATTTTCTCCCCCAGGAGGCATCTGCTGTCGCCTCCCTCCGTCGTCCTCCCCCTCGCACCCCCCCTCACCTCCTGCTTGATTGGTTTGATGGGCTGATGGTCAGACATCCACCTGGGAGAAAACTCTGTCCGCTGCAGACGCTTCTCCTGAAACAGGGTTGAGAATTGAGGGAAGGAAAAAGAGAGTGGAGGAAATTAGGGCACAGCGGTGACACTGGCAGGAGAAACTCTGAGGGCTAGAAGTGACCATGAAATCCCTATTAGCTTTACAAGGGTAGCAAACAAGCAAACTGAACTCGATCCAAGAACATCACGCTGACTGCAGAGCCTGTTTTACAAAGCCATCTAGCCGAAGGATCCCTTTCCAGATCTGTCCCACCTGAAAACATTCAGCTGACGGACAACATCCTTCAGAGTTTTGGGGCTCTGACACACCAGCTCAAAGCAGACTTAGCCAGGACAGCTAAGCAGCCAGTGCCCCCTCAGCAGAGCCAGCAGAGAAACGGCAGTAAAAGTGGAACCACGGGCAGTTTGCATAGAAAAGCCGGGCTGTAAATCACAGCGGTTCAAAAGCGCAGAGATCCCCTGCTAGCAGGAAAGGGACACAGAACGTGGCTGAAGACAGTAACCCCTTCAGCCACCCTACCTATGCTGCCGTGCCATCACGAGCCAGATCCTCGAGCACCGACTCCAGCCCTGCCACAGCACGGGGGAGAGTCTTCCCCCCATTCACAAGCTCAACAGCCCCCACATCCGTGACGCTTGCAGGCTGTAGGTGGAGGGAGCAGAACGGGGTGACAGGCTGCTTGGATTTAGCTCTCCTTCACTCAGCAAGCGGCCACGCTCTTGGAAGCGGTCAGAGAGAGGTAAACAGGATGTCATGTCTCCTCACCTTCTGTGCAATCATGTTGCAGATCTCCGGCAGGAAGTCTTCACTCAAGAGTTTGTAGAGCTGCCTCTCTCTAAGGGAAGTCCTCTCTCTGAAGCTCTCTGTGACCTGCCTCCACTCCTCTTCCGTCTGGCACAGCAACCACCATGTCCCACGGCCAGGCCCTTGGGACCCTTCAAAAACATGAAAGGATGTTATCTCCACAGCAGTTATGACTAACAGCTCTTCTCCATCCCTTCCCTCCTCTCCTCTCCTCAGGGCTCAGGAAAAGCAAAAGACACTGGCAATGGCCACTGTTATGGAAACATTCCCTTTGCCATAGACCCAAAGCTCTCTTCGTACACCAGAAGCACTGCTACCTCCCCTAGTGACAACTGAGAGTGATGCCAAGTCACAGAGGAAGCACACAGGTGAAGAAATAACGGTGGCACATGGCAACACACAGGTAATGTGACATCCCTGTAGCAAGCCCATATTCCAGTTATGGCAGACTGGAGAAAAGAATTTAATTTGTTTCTTGTAATGGAGGCTATGTCAGCCAGAGCAGGACATAGGGAAATGCAAATGTCTGATTTAGTCTGGCAGCAGAATAAAGTCATCAAGAAATAATATAGCTTGAAATAAGCCTTTTTTTTTCTTTTTTTTAAAGCACTGCAAACCATTTCTGCAGTGAAAAAAATCCTCCTGTTCCCCACAAATGAAACATTTCGTTTGCAGGCACTTGAAAGAGCAGAAGAGGAAGCGATGGACAGGGTTCATCGGGCTGCCAGATGAGGGGGAAGTTCCAAAAGTTCACATCCCATCCCTGCTCGATCCAGAGTGGGATTGAAGCAGATCACCCACCGCTCTGAAGCATGTCCCAACCACCAAGACACTCTGAGAGCTGTTCCACCTTGTGCGAAACATTTGAATATTAATTGCGAAGGAAGGGCTCTCTTGCACTGTGGTTGGAACACCCACCTGGAGAGGGGGAATGTGGTTCCTGCTCCACAAATGTTTACACAGAGCAGGGAAGCCTCATGGGTTGCAACTTGTATGCTTTTGCCCCAGGATGCTCTCCAAGCAAAGGTTGTGGCCTTTTTTTTTTTTTTGTGAG
>VZTI01002059.1:0-11960 GCA_013397865.1 Struthidea cinerea
AACATCAGGTGGAGCTGGTCAGCCTGGATTCACTGATCAAAAAGAGCATAGAATGACAGAATCAGGGAATCTTAGAATCACACACTGATGTGAGTTGGAAGGGACCTGAAAGAATTTCTCATTTGAACTTCCCAGCCATGGGCAGGAACACCTTCCACCAGAGCACCTTGTTCCAAGTGCTGTCCAACCTGGCCTTGAACACTTTCAGGGATGGGACATCCACAGCTTCTCTGGGCAAACTGTGCCAGTGCCTCACTCTTAGTCAAGAATTCCTTCCTAACATTGAATCTAAATCCCCTCATCCAAAGGGGATTAGAGATGCTTTTGGGACAGGAGAGAGAAAAAGTTTCAAGACAGCGCCCATTTCCTACTATTGCACAGGACAAATTCCTGTAAAATCCAGCTTTGACCAGGAGCGTGACTCAGCAATGTGTGTGGTGCCTCCCACCTCATTACACTGATGAAGCTTTGGTGCAGTCCCTGTCAGCGACCATCTGTGCCCACCTGTAGTGCTGGCATGGACTGGGGAGGTGCCTGGGAAAAAGATGACCGGGCTTTAGTGCGCCGTGCCCTGCTTTATCAATCCTCAAACTTGGATGGGGCACCTACAGAGTCATTCCAAAAGAGGAATACAAACCGCACACCTTCTCCCTGCCTGCTCCATGAAATAGTGGGGAGCTGAGAGGCAAACCCCTCCCACACTGTAGCTCTTTCTCAGCCAAAGGAAATCTGGCATTTATGGCAGATGGAGTGTGGGATGACAGAAAGACCATTGGAAAGGTTGTGTGAAGGACTGACAGAAACTGGCAGGAAACTGTGAGTTAAGCAAAAGCTGTGAATCCAAGGAAGAGTTGCTTTCATGGAAACAAACTTCTCCCACTAACAAACTCTCTTGCCTTTAAGGTATTGGTGAAGTGTTCATTGAAATTCTGGGCCCCCAAGGGCAAGGGCTCGAGCTTGGCTGCAGATCACAGGGATGGTTCCCCAAACCTACTGTCCAGTGGGTTACTGAGGATGGGCAGGGGCTCTTTGCAGACACTGAAATACACCAGGACAGCAGGAAACTCTTCAGCGTGCAGAGTCGAGTCACAGTTACAGGAGAGCAAGTGGGAAAAGTCACCTGTCAAATCCTGAACTCCCTGCTGCAGGTGGAGAAGAAAACTACTGTGCGCATCTCAGGTGAGTCCCATTGTCCCGAGAAGTCTTTGCTGGAGGCTCATGGTCTCAGGAGTCCTGTGAGGCCCTTCCCAGTGCCAGGGAAGATGACACCTCTCCAGTCCAGCCAGACCCATCCCAGAGCACCACGGGGCACTGCAGGCAGGACAGGTTGGAGTGAGAAATGAGCAGGGTTCCTCTTGCCCCACAGGCTGTGCACATCCCAAGGGAAGGCAGAGTCTGCCCACCTGTGTAGGACTGTGACTATTTCTGCATTTATCTCCACAAAAACTCTTTGGGCGGCTGCTCAGATTTGGGGGTAAGATTGAACATTGCCAGACGGCACTCATATAATTTTTTTCAAAGGTTCTGTTTTTCCAGGTGCATCTCAGTGGGTCTCTGCCTCCTGGATACAACTTCCTTTATTCCTTCTCACAATGGCTGCTGGTGCTGTTCTGGTATTTCGAGGTAAGGGCTCTTGGTTCACAGGACCTCATATTTTCAAAAGTGAGGCTGCAGGATGTAAGTTCTTAGCCTCTTGTAAGACTCCTCTCTGACAAGCAGGATGAAATACCATGTAGAGTCTGCCTCTGGCTCACAGATGCATTAACTTCCACTCAGCTGAAATACTGAGTTCTCTTACAGGTAGAAGTTTACTGTCTGTCACCCAGAGGCAGAAGGGAGATGCCTCCACATGCAGCTGAGAGCTCAGGTGGCCCATGGTATTTACAGGCAAGAGGAGGAAGGAGGATGGGATTGGGGGACTTTTCCTGGTGTGACTTAGAAGGGTCCCTTCCTGTGCCTCCATTGGTCTCATCCTCCCCCAAGCCTCCAGTAGAGCTCATTCATCAGAGCTGGACCTTTTTTCCCTGAAGTGTCACTGGCGCCTCCCACCTTGGCAAGGGCCTCTCCAGAGACCTCTGCCTCTGCAGCCAGGGCTGGGGACAGCTCCCATTTCCCCACTCCAGTGCCAGCTGTTCCAGCTCTGTGGTGTCAGAGGGCACAGCCATGCTCAGCCCTTGCTGGGGGGCTTTTGTGGACATGGTTTTCCTTCCTGGCTGGGAGCTGGAGCAGGGCCCTGCCAAGACTGGAGAGTGTCATGACCAAGGGCCCAAACCAGCACTTCATTGCTGATTGCAAGGCAGGACTCACCCTTCCCCAAAAGCTGTACTTACCTCAGACCACTCGCCTCTCTCAAGCTCTGTGCCTTCAGCCTCATCTCTGCTTGTGTCTGTGTTGTGGTTTAGGAATGGAACTCCCCAACTCACTGCTCCCACTGAGACTCTCCCTAACCACACACTGTTCTCTCACTCCCCTATTCCTTCTCCCTTCCTGCTGCATCGGGATGGAGTTGAGAATTGGAGGCACAAAAAGTGAAGATCATAGTTTTAGATAAGAACAATTTACTGGAAACAGCAATGAGAGAAGGAAAAAAACAGTAACAAGAACAATATTAATAAGTGTACAAAAGAGAGAGTGATTCATATGCAAAATGCACACCAAGGACCCCATGACAGTAAATACAGGATGACTCCCCCCCTGCCCTTTTTTCTGGACCAGAAGGAACCCCTTTTCCCCAGAAGAGACAATGTCCCTTTCCATTTCCCCCACCCCTTGCCAGTGATGTGAGTTTGTAACAAATCACATTAGGGTCCTGGTCATGCCCCTTCCCCAGGCACTGCAAAAATTAACCCTGGCCTGGCCTGAACCAGGACATTTTCCACCAGTTAGTCTATACCATCTACTATATATATATATATATATATGAAAGTATACAAACACAGGTATCATCTCCATAGTCAATAGCCATCCCACCAAGATATCTGCTGAGCCATTTAGTCCATGACTGTGGGTTCTATCTGTCCTAGATGTCTTCCAGGGCCAGAGGGCTGGTGTGTTGTCAACTGTTCTGCTGCATCAGCAGCACCCACCTGGTGTACCTGGAATGGTCCATGCTCATTGTCCATGGTAATTATGACAAACAATGGAAGCAGAGAAGGCTCCAGGCAGACTTTAGAGACCCTTTGTTACACCCTGGAAACTTAAATCCAGGGGTTAAACTCAAGGTTCCTTTATTCTAGCTAGCGCAAAGGAGGAATCCCCACCAAATATTCTCAAGAGGTGAAAATCACAGAAAAGTTTACTGCAAAAATATAGAAGATTAAGGAAACTTTGGCAAAAGGATTGAATGCAACACCAAATTCAACATGAAAGCACTTATAATAGCATCACTTAGCATTAATTTGGTACTAACTTCATTAACTTAGCATTTGCTTAGCCCATTTAACCTAGAAACTTTAAAATCCTGAAGATGTTAAGCTACCCACAAAGTTCCATGAAAAAAGAATTAAGAGAAGAGAGAAAGGCAGAAAATATGTAGAAAAGCACAGCTATAGCTATCATAGGCTTATGGCACAAGTCAGACCACAACTCCAACAAAGCCGGCACGGTGTGGCAGCTGGGCACAGCATGGTCACCCCTTTTAACCCCTTGGGCCCTGTGGGCCCCGCCCTCCTAGGCAGGACTTCTGAACCTCAGCCAATCAGAGGTGGATTTGGATAGCCCCACCCATGTGTGATTGATTGACAGCTCAGCCAAACAGGGGGAGGGGCACTGTCTCACCAGAAGGCAAGGCCTGACCCGCCCCCAACCACAGACAGACAGACAGACAGACAGACAGACACACAGACACGGACAGAGGGACACACACAGAGACACACACACACAAACACGGACAGAGGGACACACACACGGACACAGGGACACACAGAGAGACGCAGAAAGACGCAGAGACAGACACACACATGGACACACAGACACACAGACACGGACAGAGGGACACAGACACACACACAGACACAGAGACACACATGGACACAGACACAGAGACACATGGACACAGATGCACAGACACACAAACGCACATATGGACACACAGACACAGACAGACACACAGATACAGACAGAGACAGACACAGGCACATGGACACAGATGCAGACAGAAACACAGACACAGAAATAGACACACAGACACAGAGACAGACACAGAGACACACAGACAGGGACACAGAAATAGACACACACAGGCACAGNGGCCCAAACCAGCACTTCATTGCTGATTGCAAGGCAGGACTCACCCTTCCCCAAAAGCTGTACTTACCTCAGACCACTCGCCTCTCTCAAGCTCTGTGCCTTCAGCCTCATCTCTGCTTGTGTCTGTGTTGTGGTTTAGGAATGGAACTCCCCAACTCACTGCTCCCACTGAGACTCTCCCTAACCACACACTGTTCTCTCACTCCCCTATTCCTTCTCCCTTCCTGCTGCATCGGGATGGAGTTGAGAATTGGAGGCACAAAAAGTGAAGATCATAGTTTTAGATAAGAACAATTTACTGGAAACAGCAATGAGAGAAGGAAAAAAACAGTAACAAGAACAATATTAATAAGTGTACAAAAGAGAGAGTGATTCATATGCAAAATGCACACCAAGGACCCCATGACAGTAAATACAGGATGACTCCCCCCCTGCCCTTTTTTCTTGACCAGAAGGAACCCCTTTTCCCCAGAAGAGACAATGTCCCTTTCCATTTCCCCCACCCCTTGCCAGTGATGTGAGTTTGTAACAAATCACATTAGGGTCCTGGTCATGCCCCTTCCCCAGGCACTGCAAAAATTAACCCTGGCCTGGCCTGAACCAGGACATTTTCCACCAGTTAGTCTATACCATCTACTATATATATATATATATATATGAAAGTATACAAACACAGGTATCATCTCCATAGTCAATAGCCATCCCACCAAGATATCTGCTGAGCCATTTAGTCCATGACTGTGGGTTCTATCTGTCCTAGATGTCTTCCAGGGCCAGAGGGCTGGTGTGTTGTCAACTGTTCTGCTGCATCAGCAGCACCCACCTGGTGTACCTGGAATGGTCCATGCTCATTGTCCATGGTAATTATGACAAACAATGGAAGCAGAGAAGGCTCCAGGCAGACTTTAGAGACCCTTTGTTACACCCTGGAAACTTAAATCCAGGGGTTAAACTCAAGGTTCCTTTATTCTAGCTAGCGCAAAGGAGGAATCCCCACCAAATATTCTCAAGAGGTGAAAATCACAGAAAAGTTTACTGCAAAAATATAGAAGATTAAGGAAACTTTGGCAAAAGGATTGAATGCAACACCAAATTCAACATGAAAGCACTTATAATAGCATCACTTAGCATTAATTTGGTACTAACTTCATTAACTTAGCATTTGCTTAGCCCATTTAACCTAGAAACTTTAAAATCCTGAAGATGTTAAGCTACCCACAAAGTTCCATGAAAAAAGAATTAAGAGAAGAGAGAAAGGCAGAAAATATGTAGAAAAGCACAGCTATAGCTATCATAGGCTTATGGCACAAGTCAGACCACAACTCCAACAAAGCCGGCACGGTGTGGCAGCTGGGCACAGCATGGTCACCCCTTTTAAACCCTTGGGCCCTGTGGGCCCCGCCCTCCTAGGCAGGACTTCTGAACCTCAGCCAATCAGAGGTGGATTTGGATAGCCCCACCCATGTGTGATTGATTGACAGCTCAGCCAAACAGGGGGAGGGGCACTGTCTCACCAGAAGGCAAGGCCTGACCCGCCCCCAACCACAGACAGACAGACAGACAGACAGACAGACACACAGACACGGACAGAGGGACACACACAGAGACACACACACACAAACACGGACAGAGGGACACACACACGGACACAGGGACACACAGAGAGACGCAGAAAGACGCAGAGACAGACACACACATGGACACACAGACACACAGACACGGACAGAGGGACACAGACACACACACAGACACAGAGACACACATGGACACAGACACAGAGACACATGGACACAGATGCACAGACACACAAACGCACATATGGACACAGACACAGACAGACACACAGATACAGACAGAGACAGACACAGGCACATGGACACAGATGCAGACAGAAACACAGACACAGAAATAGACACACAGACACAGAGACAGACACAGAGACACACAGACAGGGACACAGAAATAGACACACACAGGCACAGACAAACACACACACACACACACACACGCACACACAGGCACAGACACACACGAAAGCATTGGCTCGACATGCTAAATGTACCCAGTCTCTGACACCCTTCCAGTAGCTAAAGGTGGCTTACAATAAGGCTGGAGAGGAACATTTTACAAGGGCACAGATTACTAGGACAAGGTGGAATGGATTTTAAGCTGTAGGAGGGTAGATTTAAATTAGACAATAGGAAGAAAATCCTCCCTGTGAGGGTGGTGAGGCCCTGGCACAGGTTGCTGTAGAAGCTGTGGATGCCTCATCCCTGGAAGGGTTCAAGGCCAGGTTGGATAGGCCTTGGAGCAATGTGGTCTAGTGGAAGGCTGGAAAGAAATGACAGGGGGGTTGGAAAGAGAGGATCTATAAGGTCTTGTAAAACCCAAACCATTATTTGATGGTTTGATTCTGTGATTCTGCACTTATATGAGACTCATCCTCTTATCAGACTATCAACAGATGACCAAGGGGAGGTTCTATGTGACCTCCTCTCACACAAAGAGAAGCCCTTTCATGCAGATCAGTGCCAGGATATACCCACAATACTTGGGAAAAAAAACCCTGCCAAGCAAGAAGAAGATGCAGGAGGGTCTAGGGCAGTGAGATCAAACAATCTCACCCCTCCAGAAATTCACACTTCCAAAGGCCTCCAGCAAGTCCTTTGTTACATTTCCCATCCCCATGCAGATGCCCAGGACCCCAGGCTCCCAGGGTGCAGAGCTGCCCTGGCAGTGGGCTTTTCCCAGCACAGACCAGGACAGCCTGGACTCTGCTGGATCCCATCCCCCCATGGGATCTAAGGCCGGGTGTTCTCCTGCCTCTGCTCTTTCCAGCTGGGATGCTGGCAGGGAATGTTCTTCCCTCAAGGAACACTTGGCAATTAGCATGGCCTGGACTCTCCCCCATGGCCAGGCTGCTGGGCAGTGAGGCGGCCATGGGGCTCCTTTCAATATTCCTCAGCAGCAGCACAGGAGCTCCAAGCCCATGTTTAGAAGGGCGCACAGTGGTGCTGAGACTCCTTTCAACAGGTAAAAGCTGAAACAGAAAAGTCTCCATGTCACAAGGAAGACTGGAGCTCCAGAAGAGAGGCCAAGGCTCCTTCCCAGAGCAAACTCGTGGTGGAAAAGGATTTGAAAGCCAAGGAAGAGATCAGTAATTGTGCCCACAGGTCCATCAGAATGTGAACTCTCCATCTCTGTTTTTCAGGGCTGAGTTCTTTTCCAAGGCCTCTGAATTAGAAAGGATTTTCTGAGGAAAGTGAAGGCTGGAGAGTATAAATGAGAAACAGGCAGGACATGAGGGAACTGAACTGAATTTCTTGTGCCCTCCCTGCATAAGGAAAGAAAGCAAAAGGGAAAAAACAAATAAGCAGGGCTATTCCCCACCAGGCCTTTTTCTTTTTGGAAGCAAATGCTGCTCCACAATCAAACTGACTTGGAGTGGATGCCTTGTGCAGAGCTTCCCTGGGAGTAGCTCTTATGTCCCATGCCAGTGGAACAGCTTTGATGCTGAGATGGCAACTGGAGGTGGTCAAGGACCCTCTTCTCTCCCTCATCCTTGAAGGCAGTGGAAGAACAGTGTCTTCTTGGTTGTTTCTAAGAGGAAAGTCCTGTGTCATTAGTGGAACAAGACCTCACGTCAGGGGAGGAAAAATCATTATCTCAGTGATACCAGTCTTTTTTCACAGGAAGGGCAGTGGACACCCTGGAATCTATTCGGCTGAAGGACCACCAGCACCTCTACCAAAAAATTCAGACTCTGCAGGAAGCTTTCCAGAATGAGCAGGAGTCCACACAGCGTGATCTTCAGCTCCTCAGAACAGACCTGAAGAATGAACTAGGTGAGCAGGGCCATTCCCCAGCAGGCCTTCATCCCTCTGGAGGCAAAAGCTGCTTTACAGGCAAACTGTCCTGTGTGCTTGTCCTCCACAGCTCCTCAAAGAGGATGGAGAAGGACAACCCTTATGTGGGGAATAGCTTTTTTGATCAAGAATATTCAAAGGGAAAACCCTAAGAAGAGACTCTCTGGCAGTGAATTTAAATCAGATCACTGGTCTCCCCCTCAAGAAGGTAATGAGAGTGTCCCAATGACAGTGTTCTTTCTTTATAGAATTGACAATACAGGCAAATACTACAAACGCCCTGGAATCCATGTGGAAGAAGGACCTCCATGAAGTGTCCCAACAAGTTCAAACTCTGCAGAAAGCTTTTCAAAACATCCAGGTGTACACACAGCGTGACCTTCAGATGATCAGAGCAGACCTGGAGAAAAAACAAGGTGAGCAGGGCCATTCCTCAGCAGGCCTTCATCTCTCTGAAGGTCAATCCAGCTCTACAGGCAAACTGACTTGTGAGTTAATCTTTTGCCTTTTGTCAGAATGGGCGGAACTTCCTTGGGAGCAGCTCTTATGTCCCAGTCATGTGGAACACCTTTGATGCTGAGGTGGCAACTGGAGATGGTCAAGGTCCCTCTTCTCTCCCTTGTCTTAGAAGGGAGTGAAAGAACAGCATCTTTTTGATCCTTTTTAAGAGGAAAGATCTGTGTCATTAGTGGGACAAGACCTCACCTCAAAGGAGAAAAAATCATTGTCCCAGTGACACCAGTCTTTTTTCACAGGAAAGACGGTGGAGGCAAATGTCACAGGGACTATATCATACATGTGGCAGAAGGACCTCCTGCAGCTCTCCCAACAAATTCAAACTCTGAAGCAAACTTTCCAGAACATGAAGGTCTCTACACAGCGTGACCTTCAAATGATCAGAACAGACCTGGAGAACAAACTAGGTGAGCAGAACCATTTCCACAACAGGCCTTCATAGCTCTGTGGACAAAGGCTGCTCTACAGGCAAATTGTCCTGTGAGCTTGTCCTCCAGAGATCCTCAAGGGGGATTGGGAAAGACAGCCCTTACACGGGGAACAGTTTTTGTGCTCTGTGGCCCCACACCATCCTCATGACAAAGAGTGTTATCTCCCAGGGCCCACATGTGCCTTCTGGAGAGATAGAGATCATTCCTGCCCTCCATGCTGCCCAGGAGGCCTTAGTCAAGCCATTAGGAAGACCCACAGGGACTGGGAGAGCTCTAAGAAAAGCCTTGACAGGGATTTTATGTCAAAGCTTTTGGGCATTGTCATTACGGATCAATTGTCTTTCCCTCAAGAAAACCATGACTTTGTCCCAGTGAAACTGTTCTTTCTTCGCAGGAAGGACAGTGGAGGCAAATACAAACGCCTTAGAATCCAGGCTGGAGAAGGACCTCCATGAAGCCTCCCAACAAATTCTAACTCTGCAGGAAGCTTTCCAGAACATGGAGGGGTCCACACAGCGTGACCTTCAGATGATCAGAACAGACCTGGAGAATGAACTAGGTAAGCAAGGCCATTCCCCAGCAGGCCTTCATCTCTCTTGTACTAGTTTGAAAACAAACCAGTGGGAAGCACCAAGTCAGAATAACAATTTAATAGGGGAAAAAAAAAAGTAAAGGCAGAAAACAGTGGGTCAAACTGACAGAGTCAGGATACAACCTGACACCCTGTTGATCAGGGTGGTGGTAGCAGTCCAATAAGATGGTGGCTGCAGTCCTCCTGAAGTGGTGGATGTGGCTCTGTCGAAGCAGTGGTCCAGTAGAAGGGTCTGCTCTTCCTCAGAAGGTCCAGTGGTGGCTATGTAGCTCCTGTCCTCTGGGAATCCAGTGGAAAGGTGTCTGTGGTGTTTGGAATCTCAGATTATATCCAGGATGGAATGCTTGGTTCCTCCTTCTGGGTGGAGCATCTCACAATGGGATGATGAGTCATGAGGCCAGGTGTTGATGGGATCATTAACAGAAGATAGTCCGGGGGGAGTTATCTCTGAGTCATGTGGCAAGGCATTGATGGGCCATTAGCAGAAAGATAGACTGGAGGGAGGAGGCCAGGAAACACTGCCCCACCTGGTTTCAACAGCTCATGAGGATGGTAATAGAATACACTGCAACCCAGGACATCTCTGAAGAAAAAAGCTGCTCTACAGGCAAACTGTTCTGTGAGCTCATTCTCCAGACCTCCTCAAAGTGGGTGGAGAAGGATAGTCCTTACACTGGGAAACAGCTTTTGTGCTCCGTGACACTTGAAAGACCTCCATATTGAAGTGTCCATGACGAGCCCCTCCCCATGCTCCTCTGCTCAGCTTGGGGGCATCTCTGTGGGCCGTGCATGAGGTGGGGGCAGGGGAGGGCACTGGCAGCACCCAGCACTCTCTGCCAGGGACCTTCCCATGGGTGGGTACAGGGCCCATGTCCGATCCCAGGGGCTACTGACCAAGGCTGAGGCCCAGTGAACATTCCTGAGACCACAATGGGGTCTGAGGGGCAGGTGGGGGACACCCCACCACACCCTCCTGCTGACAAAGAGCGCTGTTTCCCGGGGCCCGCAGATGGTGTCTGGAGAGATGGAGTGGGGTCAGTGCTGCCCTCAGTGCTGCCCAGCAGGCCTTGGTCAAGCCTTTAGGGAGGTCCACAGGGAGTGGGAGAGCCCTAAGGAAAGATGCTCTGGAAGTGAATTTAATTCAGAGCTTTTAGGCATTGTGACTGCAGGTTGCTGGTCTCCCCCTCGAGATAGCAATGAGACGGTCCCAGTGAGAGGGTTCTTTCTTCACAGGAAGGACAGTGGAGGCAAATACAAAGACCATGGAATCTATGTGGAAGAAGGACCTTCTGCAGCTCTCCCAACAAATTCAGACTCTGCAGGGAGCAATCCAGAACATGGAGGTGTCCACACAGCGTGACCTTCAGATGATCAGAGCAGACCTGGAGAATGAACTAGGTAAGCTAGGCCATTCCCCAGCAGGCCTCCATCTCTCCAAAGGCAAAAGCTGCTTTACAGGCAAACTCTCCTGTGAGCACATCCTCCACATCTCCTNAAAGCTGCTTTACAGGCAAACTCTTCTGTGTGCACGTCCTCCACATCTCCTCAAAGGGGATGGGGAAGGACAGTCTTTACATTGGTAATAGATTTGTCATTGTTATGAATAGGCGTGAGGGGTTTAGATAAATCCCTGCCTTTTGTCCAGGCCTCCGGCAGCAGGCAGTACCTCCATAGGGATGGCCAGCACCCCAAAACCCACTCTCGTTCGCAAGTCCTTTAATAATGGCTGATTTGGTCTATTATAGAATGAATTATTTATTTAATAGACACAAATCTAACAGACAAACAGACTATTACTACACAGGACTAAGGACAGAAAGAGACAACTACTATTACACGCGGGGTTAAAGATACCATTAATTTTACAGCTAGTGAAGGAATAATATAACTTAGGATCCAATGTTTCTTAGAATCCAGTTGTGATGGACCACACATCAAAATCTTTTCCCTCAATTCCCAGGAAAGTAACCATGGAACCTGTGTCCAGACTCTGGGGAGAAGTCTTGCATGCTTTCAGGGTGTGTGTCTAGAAGGCTTTTGCCTCTGTGGTAATCTGTATTACTTTTATAGTGTAAAGCAGGCCTTTAGGTCACCAATATTTGTTTTCCTTTATCTGTTCCCACATCTGCTCTCCATACCAAGATGTTGATTCTTGGTTAGGCTGGCAGACCCTTTGGCACCAGGAGATGATTCCTGCTGGGCCTTGCCTGCCTGGGTTCTCTCTCCTATCCGCACCAGCCACCTGTGGTGGGGAGAGGGGGGATATGCCCTGCCACAGTCATCTATGCCACTGGAACACCTCCATGC
>VZTI01002061.1:0-29001 GCA_013397865.1 Struthidea cinerea
CGAGCCCCTGCGGCGGCGGCTCGTCTCCTTCAGCAGCTCCGTGTTCAGCGACAGCCACCACACCGCGCTCAGCGACGTGCCCCGCGCCCCCCCGGGCTTCCCGGGCTACCGCGCAGGTACCGCGCGGGGCCGCGGCCTCGGGCCGGGCAGGCGGCGGGGCTGGGCCCGGAGCCCTCCTGTGGGTGCCGGGCCCGGGGGGGGCCGCGCCGGGACCCGCCGCTCGCAGGAGCTGCTTTCGCTGTCGGCTTTCTCTTTATTGGCCCTGCCTGTCGGGGTTGAGCGATGGCTGCGGCCGTCGTATCGCCAGTGGAGCTCGCGGGCCAACACGCGCCCTTTTCCAACCACCAGCGCGAGAGTAGCCATGGAAATGCACGCAGTACGCCTAACGCAGAAAGGCTGGATTGATTTCAAGCGATAAATGCATTCTAAGCTGATCAAATTAATCAAAAAGCCGTTCTTATTTCAAGACAGGAGTACCCACTTTGTTTGTGTAGTAACACTGCTAACACTAGCTCTTCATTTCATTTATCAAACATTTCACAAGTAGCTTCTATCTTTAAGCTTTTTTTCTTCCTGTTCAGAGAATACTCCTATGTTAATATCCAATCCACTGAAGCCAATTGCAAATTATTGGACATCGGGATTTCAAAAATTAAGTTTTACACATATATATCTTGGTGAGTTGCTGTAGCAACTGGCCATTGCAATACTGTCTGGCTTTTCCATTAATTTTAGCAGTCACAGAAAATAAGCATTAATTTAATTTACGGATAGAAAAATGAATTAGAATTGGCTTATATTGCTTAAACATTCATCCAAACACAGTTTTAGAACTTGCACAGAATTTATAAATAGCAATGCCATGTCAAGGAAGCCTTTAACATACCTAAACATTGTCATCACAATTGAAATTAGAATTCTTGGCTTCTCTGTTTTTAAGTAATATGGCCATGAACCATTACGTTTTATCCAATACATATGGGACAGAAGTGTAGTTATAACTGGATGGTTGTGGTTTTTTTGAAAGATAAAGCAATGTTGTGGAATTTTATCTTGGTGACTGCTAAAGCCGTCTTGGTGTTCAAGATATTCCTGCATTAGGACAGCTGGGACACTTTTAGGTAGATGGTGAAACTGGTTTGGAGGTACCTATAGATTTTAATTCCTTTGCAGATGTAAGAAAGTGTTGATGCTTAAAAATGGGATTACTAGATAGATAGATAGATAGATTGTCTCAGACCTTCTATTTCAGTGTAAGAAATCTCTGCCCCTCACAACACCCTACCCTTAAGGTATGTCCCAGTTCTGTTCCCAAATCCTCCCCCTCTCCCACTTAGTTCTAGTGGTTACCATGGCTCCCTCGGCACCTGGCATAAAGACGTGTGAAACAGACTGTACCAGGCTGCGTGGAATGCCAGACCCAGATGGAACAAAGGTGTGAGAGTGGTTGAAGGATCTCAGAGGAGAAGGCAGTGTCAGAAGAGAGGTGGTTCTGAGGCTGGAGGTGAGGCAGTGTGACTGTTTAGAGAAACTTCCAGTCAGACATCACCAGCGTGGCAGGCAGAGGCACAGGACTTGAATGCAAACCCGCAGATCACAATGAGTGCTTTCTAAAGTTGCTCAGGTTGTAACCGAGAGAAGATTTGCCTAGAGACACAAACCAAAATGGATGCAATATCGGTTTACTAGAATATGGCAGTAAAACTCCACTGATGAAAAATTAATGATTCCCTTTTAAATTTTTTCATAGCTCTGGCCTTGTAGGTCTATTATAAAATCGTAAATACAGAATTTACTGCCCGCATGTCAGAGTTGGAGGCTTGCTGTTCTCTGCATTGCATTGTGTGAGTGCATTTTGTTCTCTACAGACTTGAAAGGGTGAGCTTCAGTTTGACACATATTGGAAATTATCTCTTAAGAATCAGACAAATTACTGGCTTCCATCCAAGTTTCTGTTAAAATAAAAGGTTGAAAATGAAGAGTGGGCCGTGCAAGTCTGCTCTCTAGCAGCTCTCTTGAGCTAAGCCTCAGAGATGGTGGAATAAGCTAAAAGCCACCAGGTAATCAACAACTGGACACAACTTGAATATATGACTCAGTGATAAAAATGCTCTGTCCCAGGAACCAAAAGGTGCCTTAGCTTCCAGGAAATTACGTAACTCCAGATAGGGTGTGAAAATAAAAATATTTTTCTTAACATTTAATTTGACTGGGAAGAGTGCTACTGCCCTGCACGAAGCTAAGATGGAGCAGTATCCTTCTGTCATATTTACAGCAGGAGTGAGAAAATCTTCTTTCTCTCTACAGATTGTGAAATCCTTTCCAGTTTGCCGCTGCAGATGTCCCTCTATTTCAATGTTTATTTCTTCCCGTTTTGGTGGCTCATCACAGTTGTCATCCTCTACCTGAAGGTGAGAACGAAGGAAAGTGCTGGTTTGTAAATGTATATTATATCAAACATCTCCTAGTATGGGATACAGCTCACTGGAGTTGGACATTGATTTGGGAATTCCTGGGACCTGGAGGTTCAGGAGTATTTGAATGCGAACTACTGTCAGCTGACAACAGCACTGAGTATCTTCAATTAATCACAGACAGCATGGCAGAAACTTTTACTCTCTTCTTCCCCTCCAGTATCCAGTCTTATCAGATTATTACAAGTTCATCCTGGTCACCATCATGATCCTGGTCTCTCTGACAGAGCTCATTCGACTCTACCTGGGATACGTGGGCAATCTCCTGGAGAAAGTACGTTACCAGATGTACATAATTTCTGCAAGAATTTCTGCTTTTGGGAGTTTAACATTAACTGGCAGGCATTTTGTTTAAGAGATTTAAGCTGGGGAGATGGTTACTTCTCTTCATCTTCTATTCCCTTTGGCATCAGCTTCCACTTAATTTTGTGAATTCCAAGTAGTTTTCCCTCAGAAGAGTGCCCTCTCACTCCCTAAAACTGTTTTGTCAGAAAATACAAGTATGCTTAAAAACACAGGGTATGAAAATATGAAGCCACCTCACTTTGCCTTCCCACATTATGTGCTGGCTTTTGAAAATTTAAAACAAAATGTCTTTTCTTCACAAGATTTTGAATTTTTTCATCCCAGCTGTCAGGTTTTTAATAGGTGATGTCTCCCTGTTATAGGTGCCTGAGCTGGCTGGGTTTTGGCTCCTGACTCTCCTCCCGCAGTTGCCTGTAATTCTCTTCTTGCTATTTAATGAAGGTCTGAAAATCCACTCTCTGGAGCGAGCCGTCCACATCATCTTTGCTGCCTTCCTCTCCTTCCAAGTGGTAGCGGCCTTTTTCACCCTGAAAAGGATGGTGAACACTCTGGCCGCTCGCTTCCGCCTTACCGAGTTCCACCGCCTGGAGGAGCAGCGCCCCGGGCCCGGCATTTACAGCCTGGCCACAGGGAGCAGCTCCCGGGGCTGGTAGGGGCCCGGTGCCTGCTGGAGATCACGCCCCGAGGGCCTGACAAGGTAACAGAGCCCGGCCCGATGTTGCCACAGTTCTGTTTCCATTTTGTTGGGTCATTCTTTGCCTTCTTGCCTCAGAGGTATTAAAAAAATAGATCTTGCTCAAGAGCCGACATTAAACCTCAGAGGCTGCAGCTCCTCTCTGCAAGGAAAATCGAAGCCAATTCCGTAACTGACTTGAGTGGACTGTGGACTGTTACTGAATAGGTTTGGAGACTTCTACATATTACAAAGTTGTGGCATTTTTAAAAAACCAGAAGCCTTTTTCCTCACTGTTTGCACAAAATTCTTTTGTTTACAATGAATCTTTTCTACACTGTTTTGTGTTGGTACCAGTTTTGTCTGTATTCCAGATGTGTTGCACGTATTTAATGTCTAATACCTCAGTTAAGAAAAAAACAAACCCAACCCAAAATCAAACCCAAAACAAAAACCCCAAGAGATCTTGAGGCTCAAAAAGAAGTTAGTGAACAAAGACTACACTTTCAGAGATGGTCTTCCAGGTAATTCCAGCACTTAGAAATTCCTTACTACTATAGTAGGGATGTAATTTCAAAGGTATTTGTTCCACAAAACTCTTATGCTCATCTCCTTTGGCTTAGTTACAGTTTTAACTATAAAGTCGGAGTGGTGAATTTTCCCAGACAGAGCAGTAACAAAATAATAGCCATTTTAAAAAATGGTTTATGTCACTGAAAGGCAGAACCTCTTTTTCCCAAGCCAAGGCATATACCAAGGTTTTCTCGTTCCTGTTAATGTGTATTAAATTCGAGACTATCTTCTGCAGTTCTGGTAATGGCTAAAAGTACACTATTTCTGTCAAGGAGTGATGGAGATCAAACATTAAAATAAATTTTTCATCTGAATCCTTTGAGTCCTTTAAGCAGGGCGAGAGTTGTCAGTTTTGAGAGCTGGCATCCAAACTGCTCAGAGGATTGGAGGTAAGATGAGTCTAACATGAAAAAGGCACCTTATGCTTAAAGCTGTTGAATATTTAAAGCTTACAGAACCCAAGTTTAAAAAGGCACTGGCTTTTGTTTTTACCAAAATGGTAAAAATGCTTTTACCAACATTTTCCTTTCAATCCATGAGTGAATGGGACAATAAATTACACTAAGTTTCCTTCTTCATTTCATTATTATAAAGCGTGTGTTATCAGAGCACATACCCCTTTGTTTTTAAGCAAACTACCATCTTGGATTGCCTTTTGGGCACAAAGAAGAGGATATCTCTAAGAGCCTCTAAGAGTGTCTTTTAACAGTTAATATAAAACATTTAGAGCCCTGTAATCAGAGCCTGAGAGGGAGACAGTGAGGTTTAAGCAGAAGTTACATCATTTCAAAAATACTTTTCCAGCACTACAAAATTCTTGTCAAAGCATTATTAACTGATGCAGGGGGAACATTGGACATGTTTTTCATATCAGCCACAGTTACACTATTGAAGAGTGCTAAAAAACAGGGCTGAGGGAAGGTTTTTAACACTGAGTACATGAAATACAACATGAAGCTGAAAAAGTCAACAAGGAACTGGCCTCCAGGCTAAGGCCATGAGATGTAACTCAAAATCCTTGCTTTTAGTGATAAGGAAATTATGCATTTGGGAGATCAAATTGCCATGCAAGATAACTTGAGCCAAAGATGCAAGGACACACAGCTCTTTGGGTATGGGGAGGAGGAGGGGGAAATAGAATTAAGAAAAACACTGTTAGAAGTAGAGTTGCCTGGAAATGCTAAACGTAGAAACCAGCCTGTGAGGTAAATCTTCAGCAACATATTTGATAAACACAAGATCTCTGTGTTCTCTCTGCTCAGGCTTCCTAACACATCTGCTAGTCTATTTTCGATTTCATAATTACCAGTTTTAATTCCACCATTACCATCATTACTTCCAGTGGAGAAAGCTTGCAAGCACCTAAAACGCACCGTGCCTACAGCTGCAGCTTTCCTATGAGCTTCTTGCTCCTCGTGCACCCAGAGACAAGAGAATAAAATCACAGTAGTGCTCAGGAGAACAACAACAGATGGAGAATTACATCAAAACTTCCTTCAGTTTCCAAATTTCACAAGAACTGGTGAGACATCAAGCAAGCAGAAAAAAAATACATGAGTAGAACATGAGAATTTAAGGTTCAGCAGAGCAAGTATTTGGGAAGTGAGGGGGGTTGATGGTTTTCCTCACCTCTACAGAATAGATGGAAACCAAAGTGAAAGGAAGGAACTCAAAACCACTGGAAACACGTGGGAGTTCACTGAGCAGCATCCAGATGGTTCTGAACACAAGCTGTACAACAGTGGCTTTCTACCACACTGCAGTTTGTGCCAAGAAACCCCCAAAATGTATTTTTTGATGCTCTAGATCTCTAGATAGTTACCAGCAGCTCTCCCTTCACAATCAAGATCTTCGAGTGGCTAGAGCCTAGGAACAGAAATCAGTTATTTTATTTCATGAAGTTTACTGTCAGGAAAGGCCAACAGCCAATTTTAAGGGAAATTTGTACC
This sequence comes from Struthidea cinerea, assembly GCA_013397865.1. Lineage (NCBI taxonomy): Eukaryota > Metazoa > Chordata > Aves > Passeriformes > Corcoracidae > Struthidea > Struthidea cinerea. Next base: position 5,976 of record VZTI01002061.1, read on the forward strand.
AACCTATTTCCTTTAACTGAATAAAAGAAATTAGGAATGGGCACATTATCTTAAAATGCTCTATTTTAGGTTACTGATCAATTTGAAGATAAGAGGAGTATTTTGTGATCAAGGGCATAGTTGGCAAATGGTTAATACCTGAACTTGGCCTGTGTCCCTTGTCTAAAATAGACTTTGTAAAAGGATTTCTCTTTTTTTAATAGTTGTAGGATTTTCAAGAAGGAGAAATTAAATTTAGAAGAGGCTTCAAATGTGTACCTTACTTAAGCAGATCTGATAAAGCAGACATGAGATAAGACATAGGTTTGATAGAAAACAGACAATTGATAAAAAAGAGGGTACAGCATTAACCTTTCCATATCAACAGCTCACTCTTTACAAGAGTTTTCTGCAAGAATTGCACCCAGAGGAATGAGATCATACATTTTACTCTTGCCTTTGTCTCTTACAAACTGGACTGGACTTGGAGTGAATCTTTAAATAGTTGATGAAGCAGATAGAATTGGCATCATTACATGGTCTGATAAGATGGCCAATAGCTGGGAAAGTCTGCAGAGATCATTTATTTTGAAAAACAAATTTTGTTTCTCCAGGACAAACGTCAGATAGCAACAATTAAAAAGAACTTTGTTCAGTGCTTCAAATAAAGATAATAAAGAGGTTTGCTATAGGAGGCAGGCAAAGCCGTATGTAAGGGTCAGCTGATAAGAGCAAGAAGAATTTAAACTATAATGGAATAAATAGGTTCAAGAAGTGTAACACTGAGAGAAAATGTGTATGTTGATGATTGGTGCCACCAAAGTTGCCCCTGGCTAGATGAAGGAGAGAATTTATTAAAAGAAAATAAATGTGAAAATTTACTAGCTGGAAATCTTCAGGGATTCAGCAGAAATGTTATTCCCCCAGCTAAGCAGCAGCCTAAAGCACACAGTTCCACATTCATTGAATACATGCAACTTTTGCAGTTTCTTATGGAAAAAAGAGCACTTTTTCTTCTTCAGATGGTCCAAGATTTGAAAGTAACATAGTCCCTGGGAAACATTTACTGGCCAAGAGACATGAGCACAGCAGAGAAACTGTGGACAGAAATGAACAAATCTGGCAGGTAGCTGCAAGCACAGCCATGCCAAGGCCTGTGGCTTCCCTGGTGAATTTGGGAAGTACTAATGACTTCCTTGAGAGCTGCCTTGAACATCCAGTATTAGGTCAGGAGTTCCTGCAGCCTGCGAAATAAGGCACTGTTGTTCTTTAAGGGATAGAAGAGACCCTTCCATATTCACACCGGTGGGCCCATGCTGTTCCCAGGTAAAATAATGGAGAAAAAATGCCTGAGCACCCTTTAGTTACCACACCCCCAGTGTATGGAAAACACACCATCAGCTGAGTTCGTGAAGGTGAGAAGAATATCAGACATACCTGTTCCTAATCACTTGCACTGCTGGAGCTTTGAGCAGAGCCTCTCAGCCCATGCAGCCGCTGCCTGTGTCAATCCAGTGATGCCTGTGTGCCTGTGCTCCTGTTTGAATTCCAGAAAGGATTTTAGCATGGACATCTCTCCTCTCTTTGGTTTGCCTTTGACCCTGCAGCCTTGCCCAGGAAACATAAAATTTATCACAGGATTAAGACTTGCAACAGTAAGATACGTGAGGATCTTGTGCAGGGTATTAACGTAAAAGTCACCAATTAAAATATATAGGTAAAGCACTCTGTATTTGATTTTTTTTTTTTTGTGGTTGTTTGCTTTTAAAACACCTCAATTTGAAGCAAATTCTTACCACAACCAGAAATGCAGCAAATCTTCCTTTTATAAAGCAGCTGGGAGTCAGTGAACAGCAAGTCTTTGAACACCTTCATTTTGAAAATCCTGGAGAAACCTGAATCTCACTCCTTTTTTCTTTCTATTTTTTTTTTTCAAATTTCCAAATTATTCATCATGGTAAAAAAATAATGTATAAAAACACGGGGTGGGGAAATATTTTGAAGCTGCTTCTTTTTCCTAAGTAAAACTGCATTAAAAAAAAAAAAATTAGTTCTCGAACCCCACCAGGCATTCAGGAGTGGGTGTCAAGGTGATAATAAAAGGACAATGTATTTTTTTAGGGAAATACTGATAAGGCAGCAGCAAAAGGATTAGCCAAGCTGGCTGCAGTCAGGGACAGTGAAATGTGACACAATAAAAGCTCAGTTACTGAGTTCAGGACAGCCCTTTGGACACAAAAGACTGAAATGAAGAAAAGCTGTGGGTTGCTTTGTTCTTGAGTATGATTTTTTTTTTTTCCCAGGGGCATGAAATATTACAGTGATAACAGAATAAAACATAAGAATATTATAAGAATAAAAACCCAACCAAAGAAAATTCTCTGAGGAGGATGTGCTGAAAGAGAAATTTGTTTCTAAACATCACCTGCAACAAAGGAACCCAACAGGTGTGAGTAGGGTGGGACGCGTTTGCCTGTGTTTGCATTTCTCGGTACAGCTTTCAATTACAGAGTCAGAGAATCACTGAGACTGGAAAAGACCTCTGAGATCATCGAGTCCGGCTGATAACCCAGCACTAACCTGTGTCCCTAGGCACCACATCTGCACAGGTCTTGAACACTCCCAGGGACAATGACTCCACCGCTGTCCTGGGCAGCCTGTTCCACTGCCTGGCCACGCTTTCAGTGAAGAGATTTGCCCTAATATCCAATCTGAACCTCCCCTGGTGTAACTTGAGGCTGTTTCCTCTTGTCCTAGCACTTTACCTGGGAAAAGGGACTGACCCCCACCTCTTTCAGGCAAGAGCTCTGCCCATTGCCCTGCTGAATAAACCGTTTGGGCTTGTAAAAGTAAAATAGTAATTTCTTACTCTTCTTCATCTTGGGGGGGGTCAGGATGTTCACAGAAGTTTTGCAGTGCTTTAAGCCATTTTCCTGCTTTGTTTTTAGTACTGCTGAAATCAGCCAGTGAACAGGTCTTGTCCTGGGCCTGAAGGCTGAGGGACCCTTCTCCCCCAAAGCTGAAAGATTTTGGCCAGTCCTGCTTGCTCCATACATAATACGGTGCTGCCCATCCTGTGCCATCAGATCACCATCCCATACGAAGGACATCCAGACCACAGATCTTCCCATACTTTATGGGAACCAGGCACTTTTCCAGGCACACGTGGCTCAGCCCTGCAGAAATCCCAGCGCTGTTTGTATGCAGAACAGGCACATGCAGCAGCCTTGCGGTGACAGCCCTGTTATTTACCCCCCATTTACTCCACATCATTAACACTCTGTAGGCTTTCTGACACGCAGCTTGTTCCTGCTCTCCCTTCTGTGTGGCTTTGATGGCTTAGACACGTAAATGGTGCTTTTTGGGGCTGCGTTCAGGGAGTGCTCACAGTCTGGTTTGTCTGCTGCTGCAGCAGCAGGAGCTGGAAGCTAAGAAAAATGGAGGCACCAGCTTTGCTGACAGCGGCATGCACGTGGATGCTGTTGCCTGGATCCCTTTAGGGGGAAAAAAATTGGAAAATATCTTCTATGGTGTTTTCAGCCAGCAAAGGGGCAGGGCAGCTTTTCCTCTTGCTAGCAATGTGAGAAATCCCCATTGTAACATCTAGTGTTTGTTATCCTTCTTGATAGCTTCCTGCTATCCCACTTTTGTTGGCATAATCAAGCACGTCTTTACTGCAATATATCTTTCACATGTGCAGCCCACTCCTAAGAGAGCCATTTTGGCTGATTAAGTTCAAACTGTTGCACTTATTCAGCCACGTGCAGATATTTTTCTCCATCCCTATTTCTCCTTCCACCTCTGAGCAAGCCCAGACCACTGCATTTCCCAAAATGCAACTGAAAACACCCAAATCCACAATTACAGACCCCCACAGCCAATTGGCACAAGTCACACCAACAAGAGCTAGGGGGAAAAAATTAAAGTTCAAAATCCCAAAACAAATTAAAGCACAGCTAAGTTGAATCAATGTTAAGGGCAGGTCTAAAATGCACATACCAGCACAAATATTTTGATGATCTCAGTTAAGAGACTCCACCTCTCTCCCTCTTCAGGGCCACGAACGAAGTTAGGTCACTGCAAAAACATTTTGGACTGAAGTACTCCGGCAGGAGAATGCACCCTTCCTTGGGGTTTTAACTGTTAAAGCCTTACAAAGCAAAAACACTTATAAACAAAACTGGGATGAAGTCAGTGTGTGTAGTAGGATTTTTTTTTTATATTCTCTTTTAAGGCAAACTATGAGAGCTTAACGTTATCCTCAGGGTGCTTTTAATCCTGACACTGAGACTGAGACACAGGTGATGCACAAGTGAGGAGGGATTTTTTTTTGCCTCCTGTACGTTGAATCCTGACTCTCACTAGAAAACTGAAAGCAGGCTTGGAAGTGAGGACAAAGTGGCTGGTGGTGCGCAGTGGCACTGCTGAGCACCGCCCTGGTCCAAGTGCCCATGCCATGGCTGATGGACACACAAGAATTTGAGGGTGGGGGAGAGCTATGATTACATTTCTGTGACAGTAATTACACGTATTTCACGCAATTTAGCTGATGTCACGTGGTGCAGTAGGTGCTGTGAAGAATACTCATTTATTAAGTAACTTATTGCATGATAATTAACAGCTAATCACTCGTGAGTTAAGATGCTCTAGGAACAGACCCAATTCACAGTCTGTGCTGCCTCCCTCCAGGAAATATGACTATTTAGACAGTGCTCCTCACCCCCCAAAAGCCTCCAGCCCTGCAGAGCCCCTGCTTGCATGCACACACATCTGCAGGTGATCACTGTGTGTGTGGCAGCAGCTCCAGCGGAGAAATCAAACTCTCAGGTGATATCCACAGGGTAGGCAGGGAGCTGCAGCTGCATCCTCTGGGATAGAGAAGAGGCTTTTAGACCAGGCTAGAAGAAAAATGCCGTCTCCAGGCCTCATTTCTCTGCTCTGCCTCATTAATTTGAAGCTGTCGCAGATATATCTGCACTTAATCACAGTCACTCACTTGAGGGAGTATCGCTCAGCCAGTCAACAAAATACCGCTAAAATTTCCTGCACTTGAGCTGATAAGGCAAACCCCACTTTCTCCAGGGGTGACTGTCCCTGGTTTGTGGTTATATTACAGCCTAGTGCCATTCAAACCACAGCATGAAGCCCCACTCCCACGTTTTCACTCTAGTAGCCTGTGCCAGCGCTCGGCTGGGGTGTCCTCCTAAATCCACCACTTCACACAGGCACATCTGAGCCTCTGGAGGTGTCCCTCAGCATGACAATGACCTCGGCAATACCCCAGCCTCTACCAGCTGGCAGACATTCATGGGCAGCAAAGACACACGAGTGGTGTCCCAGCAGGCTGTGAGCACTCCCGTCCCTTTCCCAGCTCTTTCCTTGTTGTGGGAAAGAAAACCAAACTCATGTCCGGCGTCTCCCTTCACAGTGATTCTCCCCACGCATTATCTGTAGCTTTCACTGCTCAGGCTAAGGTACCAGCCACGGCCACGACACATTGAATGTCTCCCATTTTTCATGGCTTTTCTGATGAAGTAGGTGCAAATAGAACAAGGGGTGTCCCACGAGGAGCTGCCTCCGCATCTTCTGCCCTAGCTTGATGGTTCGTGTCCAAGTGCTCTGGACAGTGCTCCGCGGCCAGATGAGGCTTGCCCTGACTGCTTCAAAACCCAGGGAAAAAGCCAGTCAGATGAACCTGAAGGATTTGGGAAGAATGTGTTCAACCAGGCTTAGTAAATGTCTTTTAAAAAAAAAAAAAATTAGCTGATGTTCAAATACTGTTTCTCCCCTGCAGTTCCTAGGGCATGTCCCAATCTCCAATAAGTCCTGGACCCTCTGAAACCTCTGCACGCTCCTCAGTCATGCAGCAATAATGCATGAGAGAACAGTTCCTACTGAAAAGAAAAAAAATCATTTGTGGTGGCCCATAAATCATCAGAGTGTGTCATTTCATATGGCCAAGGGCTGTGAGCAAGCAGAGCACTGCACAGCGAGGTGACAAATTCATTTTGGATATCAGAAGCAGCACAGCTTCCAGTCAATCTCTGGATTGACCAAATTCAGATTTACAGATCCAGCAGATTTGTCTTGTTTTATTGTCTATTAATTCATTCCACTGCAGATGAGAGAGAAGAGCAGATGCCAATACCCTGACCTGCAGCAGAGGGAAGGAAGTTTGGGACAGAGTGCCTGCTCAGCAAGTTCACTGGTGACACACAGCTGGGAGCAGTGGCCGATACCCCAGCGTGCTGTGAGCCCTTCAGAGGGACCTCGACAGGCTGGAGAGATGGGCAGGGAAGAACCTCCTGGAGTTCAGCAAGGGCAAGTGCAGGGTCCTGCACCTGGGGAGGAAGAGCCCCAGGCACCAGCACAGGCTGGGGGTGACCTGCTGGGAAGCAGCTCTGGGGAGGAGGACCTGGGGGTGCTGGTGGACAACAAGCTGTCCGTGGGCCAGCAGTGCCCCTGTGGCCCATTCCCAATGGGATCCTGGGCTGCATTAGGAACTGCGTTGCCAGCAGGTCAGGGAGGGGATCCTGCCCCTCTGCCCAGCCCTGGTGAGGCACATCTGGAGCGCTGTGTCCAGTTCTGGGCTCCTCAGGACAAGAGAGNGGCTGGAGAAGAGACACAGAGAGGGAGCCTCATCAATGTCTGTCAGGGTCTGCAGGGAGGGGTCAGAGGATGGACCAGGCTCTGCTCGGCGGTGCCGGGCAATGGGACAGAGGCAACGGGCAGGAACTGAGGCACGGGAAGTTCCTCCTGACCGTGAGGAAGAGGTTCCTCACTGTGCAGTGCCCGAGCACTGGCACAGATTGCCCAGAGAGGCTGTGGAGCCTCCCTCGCTGGGAATATTCAAGACCCATCTGGACACACTCCTGTGCCTTGTGCTCTGCGATGACCCTGCTTGATCAGGGAGGTTGGACCAGGTGACCCACGGTGGCTCCTTCCAACCTGACCCATCCTGTGATTCTGGGAAGTCAGCCCCTCTCAATTCAACTGGGAGAGCAGGAAAGGACGGATGGGCTGTTCCTAAAGCCAGCCTGGAGTTCACGAGGCAAAACAGGGCTGCATGCAGCTCCTTTGGACATAGCGGAAAATAAAAAGCAACTCTATTTGGGACTGAAATGGTGGATTTTTGTAACAGGGAAAATGCTAATACCTACTGCTCATGATGGGCTTGGTGTCTGGCTCTGTCCTGCTGTTTCATACACACCTCAGATGCTTCCAGTAGAAGCCTGACATCTCTCCCAGGCACAGCCATGAGGGGCAGGTGCTGTCGCTTCACACCAGATAAGGAGGGAGACCACACTCCATCTCCACCTCCTGCATCCACCCAGAGCCCAGATGGAGCTGCTGCTGCTGTGGGTTTGGCTGCAGAAAGCCCTGCCCAGGCACATCACTCCAGGCTTTCCTCTGTCCCTTGTGCCAGCGCAGGAGCATTGGCGGGACATTCCGTCTGGATGAAAAGCTGCAGAGAAAGATGATCCAATGGGAGCCTCATGCCCGGGCTACAGAGCAGGCTACAGCTGTATTAAAGGAGCTGGCTTCCAACAGAGGAGCACAGTGTGAGGCTCACCTTGCTCCTGGAAAAGCTGGAAAGAAAGCAGAAGCATCCATCTGCTCATCAGTTGCTTGGCTTTGGGATCCAAACCCTACCTCACTGGGAGAGAGCAGAGTTAGCAACCTCAAGAGCCCCCAAGCCCCCTTCATGGATCCAGGGAGGGAAAAGGGGAGATGGTGACTGGCCAAATCCAAGGCCAAGACAAGACAGTATTATTTTAGCCCCTGCTGCTTTTCTTTTATCTCAGCGAGGAAACCAAGCACACTCTGTGCAAACGCATTAATGGTTTCCTTCTCTTTACAATGGAAAATTACACCCACTTATCTGCCTCCTAGGGAGATGTTTGCATTTAATTCTCTGCTATTTACAAAATACTTTGAAAACCATGCATAGAAAATGGTTGGCAAGAGCTGACTGCTCCATGTACGTCAAAGGAAGGATCGATCAGGACGTCTTTGGGAGACCCATTTTTCTCTGTTTCAGGACCCAAAGCTGGATGGCACTCAACAGAGCTGCTGCTGGGGGAGCGTGCGCAGGGAGGTGTCAGCTCTGCCCCACATATCTCTGCAGGCAGGAGAGCCCCATCAGCGTCAGCTAATTTGGATTTGTTCCTGGAGAGCAGCACAGCCAGCGCTTGCCGGAGGGGCACGGCAGCTGCCAGCCAGGCACGGAGGACGTTTGTTTCTTTATCACCTCAGTGCAAACAACATGCTCTCGCCTGATTCTCACAACACTGGCGTTTAGAGTGCCCCAATCTTTGCTGAATCTCACCAATCACTCATTTGGCGAATCCCCCTCCACAGTGCTAATCTTGCTTCTTCACCAATTCAACAGCTGAGATAAAGGAACTGCCCCTTTTTTTGTGGGGGGGGAGGAAGATGGAAAAAGACTTATCCTAGGGAAAGACGCCAGGTCCCCTTTTGACTTCACCAGCGTATCCTCACCTGCAGGAGAAACACAGCAGGGCCATTTCCAGCCCCTTCTAAGCTGACCCTGGAGAGCAAACCCTGAGCTGGGCACTATCCATGTGTAATCCGCTCCATTCAGCACGCACCTCTCCACAGCACACCTCGCCCAAAGCTGCTCAGCAAGCGCAGGGAGACCGCTCCCGAGCTGCACTGGCTGGTCCTGTTTTAGCCGGGGACGCCCAGCCCCGCCCCTGGGAGCATCTCCCCGGCAGCAGCAGCAGCCAGCGCCCTTCCAGGGCTTTTGGTGGCAGACAGCTCCCTCCAGTGGGGCATCCGCCACCACGCCATTCATGCTTCTTCCCGAGGAAAGGGGGAATTCCGATTAAAACCCCCCCTCAAAAAGACAAATAGAGAAGTTACCAGGCTCCAGCTGTAGCACAGGCTGGGAAGGCAGCTGTGTTTTACATCCAGTCAGGGCGATGGGGTGGTGGTGGTGCTTTTTGCAGCCAGCATCCATGCAAGCACCAAAAATGCTGTCCCCATCATTTAATGAGTGGGGACCCACCTGCCATAACCTGACCAGGTTTCTCACCAAACTTTTAAGTCAAGTTCTGGAGAGCTTTCTCAGCCAGGCTGGTTGAAACGTTCCACAGATCCTCAGGTCATGCCAGGGCTTCCCACAGAGCTCTGCCTTAGGGGCAGGAGAAAGCAGGCAGCACTGAGCAGGATGCAGAATAATTTTTAATTTCATATTAAGCACCAAGACATCTTATTTCCTTTTTTCTTAAAAAAAAAAAAAAAAAGTGTTTAATTGTCACGTGCAGATCTCGAGCAGGGTAAATCAGCAGATGTACGGTGGTGTGGAGCAAGCATTTTGCTCCCCACGCTGAGCAAGCATTTAAAAAATTAAATTACAACATAAGGAACACTGTTGTGGGATATTCATGGTCCATAAAACACAGCAGAAGGGTTGGCACAGCCGAAACCCTGGGAAATGCCGGAGCGACTGCACAGGTCGCTGAGGCCACACGGTCTGGGGGAGGCTCGGGACCACCTCAGGGCAGGGGAGGCTGCTCTGGGAAGACCCGTCCTGCCTGGCCAGGGTGGGCACGGACACTCCAGAGCCACTCAGGGGGCCTGGCCCGCAGCTTCAGCTGGAAGGGGTCGAGGCGCAGGCACTCCTCCAGGTCGTGCAGCTCCATGGCTGGCTCCTCCACGGCCCTCACCGGTGGCTCCTCAGGCCTGGGGCTCCTCCTGGGGGTCCGTCCCCCCACGGCCATGACACAGAGGGCACCAAAGGCCACCAGCATCACCAGGCCGGCCACGAGGGCTGCGCCCACCAGCATGTCAGCATGGCGGAGGAAGGTGCTGATCCCTGCAAGAGAAAGGCCACGGCCTCATCCCAGTGCCCACTGCCCCCGGGACCTCACTGTGCTCACACAGTGCCCCACATCTCCTCCAAGTGCTCCCGGGGTGCTCCTCCAAGAAGTTCAGCATCACCCCTGCCACCCTCCAGAAAGCCTCACACCTAGCTCCAGGCCAGAGCATCTCTCCCAAGCCTCCATTCCCAGAGAAATACTCAGACCAGGAGCCAGCCTGCGGGAGCAGCGCAAGGATGGTGCTTCCCCAGAAGAACCCCGATAGAGCAAAGCCATTGCCAAACCCACATGCAGCTACACAGAGACAAAAAGATCTGCTGCTGTTCCCATCCAGGCCTGGAGGGACCCTCTCCATGGCCCAATGGATAAAGATGGATTTATAAAATTATCTATATAGAAATATAACAACCAGCTGATCTGTTTAGGGCTTAGACTGCACAACTGGCTAATTAATTGACTTGGAGTTGGTAGGATGGTTGAGAAATTATACTTGGCTGTGAGCTCACATTAAGGTTTAAGCCACTGCAGGGATGCTGAAGTAGTTTTGGTAAAGCAGCAGCAGTGTTTGGAGCACATATTGCAAAATATTGCCGTGTTCCAGCCTGTGAGGCCCCGTTACTCTGCAAGATTGGATTAGCCACCTCTGATCATAGTCAAGCACCACATGCCGTCTGCTCAGCCTTGTGTCAAATACACCAGGGGAGCTCTGGGGTAAACACCAGGAGCATCAGGGTCCTTCTCACCAAGATCTACACAGAGGGGCAGGAGAACACAGGGTGCTCCCAGGAGCCACCAAGGTTTGCTGATCACATCAGTTACAGCAGAGGTAGCTCATAACTCACCCTTGGCCACGCTTGGCTTATAACTTAAAGGCTCACGTGTGCCAAGCTGTAACCCTGATGCAGGGAAAGCAGCAGACTGGGGGGAAGGGAGGCTAAGACTGACAGAGAGGTTGTGTTCCCAGCTGGGAACTGGGAACAGGCCTTGCAAAGACTGGATACATCCTCACCACAGCAGGCAGGGACACAAAGCCACCGCTCCAGTAACATCACCCATCAGCAGAGGTGCAGGACCCCGGGCTAGGAGAGAGCCCCTTGGCCTGGTGTGCTCGCTCCAGGCTGTGCTGGCACCAGCAGGGCTGCACAGGTGACTCGCCCACGCGCACCCCAGGAGAACACCAGGCTGCGAGAGGGAGCAGAACCGCGGCTCCGTCCTCTACCTGGTCGGGGAGTGCGGATGCAGAGGGTGCCGGTCTTGGTGGGAGAAAGGTCCTCGTAGTCCTTCTTGCAGCGGCACAGGTAGGTGCCCACGCCATTGAAGCACTCTGCCTCCTCCCCGCAGAGGCCAACACCAGCCTGGCACTCGTTCACGTCTGCAGCGGGGAATAGATGCCCTAAGCCAAGTCAGGCTTGGCATAAAAGGGTTTATCCCAGGAAAAAAAAAACAAAACTGAAGCACTCACCTTCAACGAACAGCGAGACAAGCTGCAGCTTCTCCATGCCCACCGAGGTGCCAAGCAGATCCTCCAGCTGGGAGCGCAGGAGCAGAGACACGTTCCTCTCCTCCGGCTCCAGGTGCAGCCAGAAGGTGAGCAGCAGGTTGGCATCACTCGTCCTGCAGGCAGGGAGAGCCCAGGGTGAGGCAGGAGGAAAACATCACCACAGGCCCAGCTCTGACAGCCCACTTAGACCTTCTACCCACGACATGGGATCGTGGTGCTGCCGGCTCTTGCAAAGATTATCTGTGCCAAGAGGCAACTTTGCACTTGGACCAGGGGGAAAAGGAAAGCCCAGGAACAGCTCCTCATCTGCAGCTAGGCTGAAATGACCAGATATTTGTGTAAAGTGAGCTGTAGTGGCAATCTGCAGTCCCAGGTCAGCCTCTGCCAGGTGAGCAGGGACCTTGCTGACAGCTTCCAGCTTTCTCCAGCAGGCACTGTGGCAGGTGAGAGTGTCCTCATTTTCCTCCAGGGTTCAAATACATCTTAGACCTGTATAGGCCCCAGGTAACACTAAACATTGATTTTCACCATCTTTCCTCTAGAAAACAACTTTTTTTCCTACTTTCAGGACAAGTTACAGATCAAGGAAGAGGAGAAAACACATCTCTTCCTGGGGAAGGACAATGAGAAGCCAAGACACTGCTAATCCAGGAAATATTACAAGTCATAGCCATCACCTGCCAAGCCAGCAGCACAGCATTAACCCTACCTTTTGACATCCTTTAACTTTATTTCGCTGACTCTATTGGCAGAAAGATTCAGGTTCTTCTGGATCTGCAAAGCAACAGTGACCAGCGCTGGCTTGAGGTTCGACAAGCAGGAGTACGACAGCAGACAGCTTCTTTTCTCACTCTACCTTCCCACCTTGCTCTCCCCCTTCACAAACCACCTGGGATGAAGAAGATATCCCATATCCCACTGCTCTGACCCCTCTCTGTAGAAGAATACTACTTGCTCCCATCTGCTTAGCTCCAGGTCAGCTCCCCCCAAACACAAAAGCACAGCGTGATCTCTTCTACGTGAAGATTTGGGACATCCCGGCTGTTTTTCTCCACCTCCCCATACCCAGACTTACATGGCTCTTCAGAGATTCAAGGAGACCCTTTTGGAACTCACTTCCACTGGGAGGAATCCAGACCTTGGGTTTGATTTCAGCAGTGACTTCGAACAGCACATCTACCAGAAGACACAAGATCCTGGCATGTTCAAATGCACATAATACAAACAGGCTCCTTAAATGAGTTAGTCCTGAAACATCAGCACCAGAACAGCACCGTGCTTGTGCAGGTCAGTGCCACGTGGGTAATTCCAGGGGCTATGCATCAGGCAGAACAAGTTGCTGAGTAACAGGTGAAAACAAACCTTAGTTAATGCTTGTTAATGAACACTAGAATTGATCTTTCAGTGGCAAACTTGCACAAAGAAACAATACATATCCAATCACATTTATATGCGTTTAGCAGTTCTGTTTCCCAAAGGGATTGTCATAATTGGTGATGGAGTCTAAAAGCCCATTTCTCTTGAAATCCAGGCTGCCACAGATGTGCCAGTCTGCTATTTAAAACCTATTTGTTCATCAATATTTCCCCTGTTCAGAGCTCAGGCTCCTTCTGTATTGACTCCTTTTTGCAAGCTGTTTCTGTCGCTTGCTGGGCCATACAAGCCCTGCATTTATATTGTTCAGTTGCTCGTGCTCCCACATAAGAGGGTTTTGCTTCTCTCCCTGGTCTGAGGAGCAGGATTTCAGCAGGTTTCTGATCCTGGTAGTCACGGGAAACCCATTGGAATATATTGGAGTAACTGAGATTCACTGACCTTCATTCATCTTAGAAAAACCTTAATTGCACAGCCAACAAGTAGTGCTTGGACTCGAACAAGCCAGCATTTATGTCGGGGTTAGCACCTGAACTCAGGTTCCTCCAGGGGAGAGGCAAAGTGACCAAAGCACAACAAAGTGGGATTGCAGTGATTTCTTTAAAAATAACACCTTCAGAGTCGTTACTACTCAGAAACAACTCTCACTGCTTGCTAAATGTGACAAGCAGGTGATGTCCAGCCCAGCCTCAGGCAGCTCCCTGAGCTCAGGGCACTTTTAAGACATGCTTGTCTCTGCACGGCTCACCTCCAGGATGGTGCTGGGATTGCAGTCCTGTGCCATTCTCCACAGATGACATTAGATCTGCCAAAGCAAGGGAAAGCATCAGGCTGCTGTCACTGATGTAGCAGTAACGGGGGAGGGAAAGTACACTAGGTCTGTGTCACTTTGCAAGAAGAGTGCCACGTGCCAGGTCCTTCCTCTGTTCTTCATACTGGAATTAAATGTCAGGCTCTGAATGCAATCTCTTCTCCTCTACAGTGGAAAGTGTTCTTTAGAAAGGCATCACCCCAAAAAACCCCATTTCCATTTCTGGAGGCAGACGAAACGTTGTCCTGGTTTACTAAAATATGGGCATTGATCTACTATCAGCATCCAACTGAGACGGACAAAGACTCTCTAACAGTTCAGAGTTAGAAAGTCTATGTTTATTCCAGCGCCGGGCACTGCGTGGGATTGCTCCCAAAGACGCAGGGCCCCTGTGAAACAACACAGAAGCTATTTATCTACAACAGTTCTAAATATTCAACATACAATTGTATATTCATAAAATAAACACCTCCCATTCCCCGCTTCGTATGGTAATTAGCTAAAAAGTCATTAAGCATGCGTAGTTGATTCCTTGAAATGGGTCAGTGGCCCTGAAAAATGAGGGGGGTATCATGAGAAGAAGTAATAATCGTCTTCCTCACACTGAACTTTTTGCCTCGCTGCCTTGTGACAATATTAATTGTCCCCTAGGGAGTCATCAGTTCTTGGCTTGACTACCTTTGAATAAGTTTCAGATGAAGTAATTAATAACTGTCTAGCTCTNATACAATCTAAGAGTGCTCATCCTAAACCTAACTTCCGAGTTAATCATTAATTTCTTTAATTAACTGCAGCTGAACTTGCTTCTTAAACCCATTTCACTAATTATAACTAGGCTAGTTTTTCTTAACTAAAACCCTAATGTTAAAATCAAAATCTTAATGTTTAAATGTTAAAACTAAATCTTGATATTAAAAACCCAAAACTCTATATCTCAGTCCCTGTGAATGTGGCTTGTACCAGAGCCGCCTTGGAGCCCAGTGGAGCAAAACAGCTTGTGCATTACATGACAGCAAATGCAAAAAATCTGAGTAAAATCTACAATGGAGGGGCAAGAACAGTTTGGAGGCCGGGAAACTGCAATTGAAAACAGCAATTGAAAACATCTTCTCCCTTCAGGCAGAAATTAAAACATATCAGTAGCTAAATATTGCTGTGTAAGTGGTCTACCATCAACTGCTAAACTTTCTTAAGAGGCAAAGGACTTTTTTAACCCTTCTCCAGCTTCTGGAGCTCAAACTCAGTGATCATGTCTGGGAGCACTGTGATGGGGTACAGAGGAATCAATGCAAGACAGGGCTGTTTAAAACCCAAGATGAGCATTCCCAGCCTGCTTTGGGGGTGAAGTCCCAGCTGAGAGGCTGGCTCCTCCATGGATAGCTCAAAACACTTGGATTAGAAACCGGCCTGTCCCTATCATGAGTAGCATAGTCCCACAGACGCCCACGTTACAGCGGGTAATCCTATGTCTTCTCAAGTACCTCCCTCCTTGGATACCAGAGTCAAGAGTGGGACCACACACCCCACTGAAGGTAACAGCCATGTCTACAAATAAAACCTCTTGAGAGAGTGCTGCATCACTGGAGGTGGATATTGCACATTGTCAGGCATCAGTTCAGCCACCAATAACCAAAAAATCACCTTACCAAAGAGGTCTTCAGTCCTTCCTCCCAGAGACACCACGTCAGCAGCAGTCACACCAGGAGAGGGGTAGAGAGGTGGTTTCGTGCTGGTGTTTAGTGGTGGCTCTGCCAGCACTGGTGTCTGTGTGTGATGTGCAGCAGCTGCCACTTCCGAGGGGCTGTCACTGGCCTGAGCCAGGGCAGGTGATGTGCCAGAGACGCCTACACTGCTGCTGGGCATCTCTGAGCAAGGAAAACCAGCTGGGTGACATGGGACTGTGGTGACCAGAGCAGTCCCTGGCTCTGTGTGCCCCTTGGTCAGCTCCGAGGCAGGTGGCTCAGCTTTACACCCAGTGTCTTGCCCAGCTGGAGCTGGCTCCACCAACATGCCATCCTCAAGGTTCTTTTCCAGCTTGGTTTCATCCTGACCATGCTCACTCAGGTCAAGATTGCTCAGGTCAGCACCAGACTGAGCATCTTCCATGAGATCAGGAGAATGTTGGGCCTCTCCATCTGGTCTCACAATGTCAGGCTGGATCCTGCTACCAGCAGGCACAGCTGGTGGGCCGGGAGCAGCTGTCAGCATGGACAATAAACCTTTGGTCACCACTGTCCTCCAGCTCTCTTTTTTGGAGGTCTCCTGGACGGGCTCCTGGGGAGCTGCTGTGGTGTCATTTGAGGAGCCCACAGTTTCAGGGTCTCTGAATACATAATACTGTCCTTTAAAATGTCGGTATTCGTGGCTTCTGGAACCACTCCCTGACAGAAACAACACCCGCACCTCAGTGGCTCGTGCAGCAAAGATCAGAGTGCCTCTGTTGTGGCAGGCAAACGCCACTTTGGTTTCCACGCTTGACGAGACCCCCTGGAAGATGATCTTGTCCTGGTTGTTGCCACAGCCATCGCTCCCCTGGAAGCCTTGGACATAGATGACGACGTGCTTCTGGGGGCCTGCCCAGATGGTCCAGTTGCACCAGATGTGGGGTTTGATATCAGCGTGCAGCGGGAGGTGAAACAACCCAGACCCATCCCGGAAGATGAGGTGGCAGCTCCTGATGGGAAAGTACTCCGTTACCCAGGGAGGGCCCAGCTCTGGCACATCAGTAACATAGAAAAAAAAAAAAATGTAATCAAAGGTTATTATATACACATATTACATCATATATTACATTTTATATTATATATCAGACTTCTTGGAGCACCGCAAATTGCCACGGGAGAGGCGGCATTTCAGACCCTCTCCTGCCAAAAGATTTGTGTAGTTTCAGTCCCTGGAGCCACATCCACACTACAGCTGGAGCCGAGCCTCTGTGAGAGGCTGCATGAAGCAGAGCCAATGCCAGCCAGCTCCAAGATGGACCCAGCACTGGCCAGGCCAGTGAGGAGTCCTCCCCTGAGGAGGAAGGAGTGGCAGAGACAAGGTGTGATGAACTGACTGCAGCCCTATTCCCCATCCCCCTGCATCCCCAGAGGCAGGGCAGGAGGCAGAGAAACCAGGAGTGAAGTTGAGCCTGGGAAGAAGGGAGGGGTGGGGGGAAGCTGTTTTAAAGATTTGGGTTGATTTCTCATTATCCTACCCTAATTTGATTGGTAAAAAATTAAGCCGATTTCCCCAAGTCAAGTCTGTTTTGCCCATGATGGTAGGCAGTCAGTGATCTCTCCCTGTCCTGATCTCACCTCACAAGGCTCTAATCACATTTTCTCTCCCTGTCCTGCTGAGCAGGGGACTGAGAGCGGCTTTGGAGGGCACCTGGTGTCCAGCCAGGGTCACCCCACCACAGTTCTCCCCAGAGAGCAGGCTGTGATTGCCAGGAGGCTGCAGGTGAAGGGGCAGCTTTGCCCTTGCCCCCACCAAGTAATTTTGACTCCTGAAGATGACCTAAGCCGAGACAAAGAGTGCTGGGACACCTACCAGCATGTTCCCCTTGCTGTCCTTCTGGCATCTGGGTGTTCCCGGGTACATCAGAGGGCTCCCAAGGCTTTTGGTCTCTCGGCAGTGTTTCTCCCCACGGAGCTGCAGGCAGATCAGGGTGTGCAGGAGAGGTGCTGAAGGAGGCAGCCGTCCTCTGTCCTGCACCCACTTGCAGAGCTTCTGTGGCTCTCTGCATTTTAAACCCCCCGAAGTTGGAGACAGAGGCTGGTTTGTCACTAGCAGCACTGCCCTGGTGCTGCACAGGCACCACCTGCTCCTCTCTGATGTCGGACAGGGAAGCTGGTGTCATCCCAGAGCCACTGCTGACTCTGCCCTCCAGCTGAGTAAGCCTCACACCAGGCCCTGGGACAGTAACAAAGACTGAGGAGGGACTCCTGGCCATCAAGCCCACAGAGGCTGTGGTTTCTCCCCCCTGGCCTCCTGCCTCCCCCAGCACCAACTTTTGCATCCCAGAGCCAAGGCACCTGGAGGACCCATCTGTGCCCAGTTCAGAGGCTACTGATGGGTGGCAAGGTGGTGAAGGGGAGACCATCTCCTGTCCTCCTGGGCTAGCTGGGAAGATGTCTCTCCGCCTGAGACCGACAGGGTCCCGATCCCAAGCAGCTGGTAGAGAGGCCACCACGGACACCGACTCCACTTGCGGAGGAAGAGGTGCTTCAGGGATCAAATCCAGAGAGCCAGAGTCTGCAGGGACAGGTGCTGTAGCAGAGGTCACCAGCACAGGGATGGTTTCTGTCCCTAGGACAGGCACAGGTGTGAGAGGACGCTCCAGCCCTGTTGGCAAAGCATGTACAGCCAGCCCTGGTGCTGTGGGATGCAGCACTGTTCTCCCCCTGACAGCTCCCCTAAAACTTCCCGATGGGAAAATATCCTTGAGCTTTGTATGTTGGAGGCCAGTTGTGCCTAGCTCAGGTTTAGGCATGGATAAATGCCCCAAACTGCTTTGGCTTCTCTCAGGGAGCAGATGCAAGTGGTCCCTGGTGCCCACGTCATAGGGGCTCCTCAGGCTGGGCATCAGGCCCTGGGTGAGGCCAGCAGCTGGGACATTCGGCTGGGCACAGCTTCCATCCTCCTCCAGGCTGGCTGTGCTGAGCTGGCTGGGCGTGGTGGCACCGGTGCCCTCCTGGCTTTGTCCTGTGCCAGGGGACAGAGGCTCAGGCTGTGCAGCCCAGTCCAGGCGACCCGTGCCTGTTGGTTTAATGGTAGACTGCAGGTGGCCCAGACCTCTTGGCCTCAGGGTGGGGTTCAGGACAGGCTGGCTGCTCTCCAGACTCACACCTGCTGGCTGCCAAAGAGGCTCTGCTTCCTGGAAGGCATCAAGCAAAGGAGTTTCCAAAAGTACACTGTGCAGGGGACCAAAACTCACCACTCTGTCCTCACTCACAGAGGGATTCTGCCCCCAGGTGTCCTGTGCTGCAGTGGGGATTATCCCCTCAGGTGTTCCTATGCCTTGAGCTTCCTGAACCCCCGCCAGCTGAGACCCCGGCCCACAAGGAGCTTTTGTTTCCAGAGCCTGTGTCCTTGCACGTTCACATGGGATAAGCTCCGTAGGACTTCCCACAGCTGTGGTGTCCAGAATGATCCCTCTCCCCTGCCTCAGCTCACTGCTTGGCACTGCGGTGCTGCCAAGGCTCGGGGTGCTACGCGTGGTTGCAAAGCCCAGCAGATCTCGAAGGTTTCCAACCCAGCCAGACTGAAAAATACCACCTTGCTTCGGCAATTTTGAAGCAGGAGTTGCAGAAATCGCATCATCTTTGGAGGAAGGTTCCCCTTCCTGGTCCTGGAAGATGTAGTACTTCCCTTTAAATGGTGCATCCCTCTGGTTTGGCAAGTACCTCTTCAGCAGCACAACGTGGACAGCCTGAGCAAAGGTGGCAAAAACATGCATCTCCTTTTTCCAGCAGGCATAAACAGCGCTGCTTTCCACCAGGGAGGAGACTCCTTCAAACAGAATTTTGTCCTCATTTTTGTTGCAAGCCTCCTTAGTGATAAATCCTTGGATATAAATTATGACGTGCTTCCTGGAGCCTGCCCAGATTGTCCAGTTGCACCAAAAGCTTATGGGGAAATCAGCACGGAATGCTGGAGGAGAAAACTCCCCATATTTGTCCTTCAGCACTCTGTGGCAGCTTCTTATAGGCACATAAGCTGTTATCCAAGGAGACTCTGGCTCTGGAAGACAAGAAACAACAACCAAGTTTTCCCCCATTTCCACTTCCAAAGGAATAGTTACCGTCTTTCTTTCCCGAAATTATTTTCAAAATCCCTCTTCTCTCCATTTTGGTACCTCCTGCTCCCATTTGCCAACCAACATGGAAACCCATCAGTGGGAGAACACGAGAGTAACCACTTGGAAAGCTGGAGAAGCCCTGGCCACCACCACTGCCTGCTCCACGGAGAGCCAGGCTGTGCCCCCACTGCTACAGCCCCTGAGCAGGGCACACTCATGCTTTAAGCCCCCCCACGGCCATGCAGGAGTACAGAGGTCCCAGGACGAGCACACAGTGAGTGTCACTTGTCCCAGGGAGGCAGTTCCTCCTCTGCAGGCTCAGGCTATTTAGGGATCAAGGCTAAAGGCTCAGGGCATTGCCACACCTGGGCGAGTTACAGAAGCCAAGAGTGCGCTGCTACATCTGGTTTTGACCTGTGGGCAATGTTTGTTGTTTATACACCTGCAGAGCTGGGAGACAAAGCTCTCCTGAGGGTATTTTCAATCTCTTTGGTTTAAAGGGCTCAGCCAAGCCAGAAGCCATCAGAGCCCCAACATCAGTAGCTCCCCATAGCCCTCAAAGTGGGAAGCAGCTTCCCTGAAGCAGGGGAAAGCAGTGTTTGCCAAAACCACTTTCTCAAAGCTAGAAGAGTGGCAAGCCCACGATAGGCTTACCCTGCAGGAGCACAATGAAAGTTTGGGTTGAACTTTTGCCACTTGTTTTAATTGCTGCAGTGCTTTGCTCCTGCCTGCAGGACCTGCTCTGTGGTGGGGATTTGGCAGCCACAGGACAGTGGCACAGGTTATCTCCCACATCAGCGCTGATTTTTCCCTACTCCAGCACTCAGTGCTGATCAACCACATCCCCCTCCCTCTCTCCACACCACCCCAGGGCCAGGTTGTTGCTCCTGATTTTCCACACCACTTACTAGTGGCTTGAAGTACCCAACAAATTCTGGGTTTACAAAAACAAAAAAGGAGGCTGATCTCAAAACTCACCTGGTTTAACCTTCCAGTATTCCTGAGAGGATCCCCTTGCCTATAAAAAAGAAAAAAGAGTCCAATTTCAGGCCCAAATACCAACTCCCAGTGCTTATAACACTGCCTGGGGAAGTGCCAACACCAGCCCAGTGGGAAGGGAGCACCAAATCCAGCCTGGTGGATTGTGGTTTTGCCTACACCAAGCCTCAAGGTCACATCATTTATTCCAGGTGATTATAAATCTTCTCCCCTCCCTACATCCAGAAGCACTGCCTGATTCATGCTGTCTGACCACAGCCAATACAAAAACACTCCCAAAACACACCAAGCAAAGCCCAGCTGGGCTTTAATCCCCAGGGGCCATGCAGAAGAGAGAAGGATTTGTAAGCAGGCAGGACACTGCACCCAAGAAGGAAGTTTCCTCCAGGGAATCGTGTCCCCACTTCCCATCACTCACCCCTGGAGCAGCATCAGCAGCATCACAGCAGGGCCTCGGCATCACTCCAGGACCCTGCCCAGCAGGAGCTGGCCCCAGCATCCAAGGCATCAGGAGCAGAGCCAGAATAAATGGGGAGGGCAAAGGCTTCATGGCAGAGGTTTACCAGAGACACAACATTAAAACAAGACAAAAAGAAAAAAAGAAAGAAAAAAAACCTCCCTCTCTCTCCCCAGAATAACCCCCCAGGCAGAGTAAACGTGGGATCACCACCTTTCCCAGACCCTCTCCAAAACACATCCCTACACCAAAGGGGCTAGCATGGCAGCCCACTCACTCATATAGGGCCCTGCTTCACCAGTGACAGCAATTAGCTAATAGCAATTAGCTAATCAATGAAATGAGGCCAGCTACAGCTTGTTAGGGACAGACTTGCCCTCTCAATTTGCTGCCCAAGTATCGTTTCTGTGGTGGGTGTTTGGGTGAGAAGGCATTTCTCCTTTTATAGCACATAATGTTATAACCTGGAATTAAAGTGATGCTGATACCCCAACGTGACACAGAAGCAGAGCCCAAGTTGCTTGTTGTCTTATAAAAGAAAAAAATATTCAATTACTGGAGGGGAAGAAAAAGAAATTCCTAATGTAAAAGTGAGTGTTTTCATCACAACATTTTAACCAGCTTCTGCTGAAGGCTGTGATTTCCCCCAGGGCTGCACCATCCTGAGACAGGACTGAGTGAAACAGGTGAAATTACCTTGACACACAAGCAGCTCCTCTCCTCATCTACACTTAAGTGAGGTGTGGAAAGCAAATAGCCCAGGTGATGATGTATAAATTATTAGATGCTTAAAATTCGTTCAGCTGTAATAGTCTCACTTGTCATTAGGAGCCACACAGATTAGGCAATTAGGCTGTTTGACATGCAGCTTTGACAATATTGCTTTTAAAATGTCAGTCATCATTTAGCAAAATAAAATTAAAAAATCCTTTTTTTTTCCTTCCAGCTCATCGCAGCCTGTCAGGATGATGGATGTTCAGGGACAAACACCCCCGTGGGTTTTTTGGGGGTCAAATCAAGCAGTGAATCAGACTGTCCGGGTTGCCTGGGTTTTCAGCAGTATTGGAACAAGCAACTGCATCCCAGCTCCCAATTTTTAAGCTTTTCCACCCACCCCAGTGCAGTCCCAATGACCAAAGGACCAGTGAGAGCCTGTGATTCTTGCAGCAGGACAAACCTTTCCCTCCCACGGCCATCTGTCCGTGACTATATGTGTTCAAAGTGACCCCGAACCCCCTCCTGCTGTCCAGGTGTGGACAGACCTGCAAACAGACCCCTTTCCCACTTACCACAGAAACAGAGAATCTGGGAAAAGCACTCTGAGAGCAGGGAGTCCCACCATCAACCAGACACTGCCAGGCCCACCACTAAACCATGCCCCTGAGCACCACATCTGCATGGCTTAAATCCCTCCAGGTATGGAGTCTTTGTCCGTATGGGGGATTGAACTTGCCAGATGTTAGCTGGGAACACCACACAGCTGACACAAACTGGTTCAGAAGATTCCTAAAACACCTGGACGATGATTTCATGGTACAGGGACTAAGAGAGCCAGCTGGGAAAGATGCCCTCCTTGTTTTGTTGCTTGCTCACAGAGAGGGTCTCACGGGTGAAAGGGTCATTGGTGGCTGTCAGTGATCACGGAACCATCGAGTTTAAAAATCTCCCTTGACAGTGAGGAAAAGTGCCAGCAAAATTTCAACCCTGGACATGACTTCAGGCTGCTCACGGAAGTAGAAGGTAAGCTCCCCAGGGAAAATATTTTTGCAGGTGCTGGTGTCCATCAGTGCTGGTCACTTTTTATGCGACACTTCCTAAGGGCACAGGAACAGGCAATTCCCGAATGTCAGAAGTCAAGCAGACAAGATAAGAAGCTGGCTTGGCTGAGCTGGGATCTTCTTCTGGAACTAGGGCAAAAAAGGAAGGTGTATGCCCAGTGGAAGCCAGGTCAGGTGACGTGACGGGAGTACAGAGATGCTGTTCACCACCGTAGGGAGAAAAGTTGTGCGGCCAAAGCTCAGCTGAAGATGCCCAGAACTCTGGGAGACCATAAAAANACTTCCTAAGGGCACAGGAACAGGCAATTCCCGAATGTCAGAAGTCAAGCAGACAAGATAAGAAGCTGGCTTGGCTGAGCTGGGATCTTCTTCTGGAACTAGGGCAAAAAAGGAAGGTGTATGCCCAGTGGAAGCCAGGTCAGGTGACGTGACGGGAGTACAGAGATGCTGTTCACCACCGTAGGGAGAAAATTTGTGTGGCCAAAGCTCAGCTGGAG
>VZTI01002061.1:29937-61461 GCA_013397865.1 Struthidea cinerea
TGGCAAGTTGGATATGGGTCAGCAGTGCCCTGGCAGCCAGGAGGGCCACCTGTGTCCTGGGGGGCATCAGGCACAGCATTGCCAACCGGGCAAGGGAGGGGATTGTCCCGCTCTGCTCTGCCCTGGGGCAGCCTCACCTCGAGTGCTGGGGGCAGTTTTGGGTGCCATAAACATTAAAAAAGACATTAATCTATTAGAGAGTGTCCAAAGGAGGGCAATGAGGATGGTGAAGGGTCTGGAGGGGAAGCCGTTTGAGGAGCAGCTGAGGTCACTTGGTCTGTTCAGCCTGGAGGAGACTGAGAGGAGACATCACTGCAGTTACAACTTCCTTGTGAGGGGAAGAGGAGGCGCAGGCACTGATCTCTTCTCTGTGGTGACAATGACACAACTGAGGGAATGGCCTGAAGTTGTGTCAGGGGAGGTTTAGGTTGGACATTAGGAAAAGGTTTTTCACCCAGAGGGTGGTTGGGCACTGGAACAGGCTGCCCAGGGCAGTGGTCACAGCACCAAGCCTGAGAGTTCAAAAAGTGGACAACACCCACAGGCACCTGGGGTTCTTGGGGCTGTTCTGTGCAGGGCCAGAAGATGGACTTTGGTGATCCCCGTAAGTCCCTTCCAACTCAGGATATTCTATGGTGACTCCACCCCTTTTTTGGGCCCAGCCATGCAGACAGTTTTTTACCCAGCAAAGAGTACACCTGACCTGACCGTGAGCAGCCAGTTCCTTCAAGAGAATGCTCTGGGAAATGGTATCAAAGGCTTTAATAAAGTTTAGGTAGACAACACGCACAGCCCCGTAGACTCATGGGTGTCCAAGTGGTGTAAACTCCATGGAAATGAGGTTTGCCCTCCTGAACACTGAACAGCGTTGTGCTACCAGGATGTAAACTCTGAAAGATGAGGATCCTGGAAGGGAACCCTGCTGCAAAGCAGGGAGATCCCTAAGGTATTTTCTGGTTCCTGAGGGGAAGAGGAGCATTTGCCTCATTTTAGCTTAAGAAGTGGTAGAGATGGTGAAATAAATCATAAGGCCAAGTTTATTTTTTATGTGCTGATATATAAGTATTTGAGTGAGGAATCTTAATGTGGTTTGTTTGTTTAGTAGCAAGTCTTTATTCTCAGCCAACCCCCATAAAAACACAAATTACCCCTTAGGATATTTGGCCTTTTGACTAAATCTTCACGTTCAGCAGTTGCTGATTCTTACTTATTTTGGGGTCACCTGGCCAAGAGCATCTCTCAGAGAGCTGCTGGGCACGTTCCACACTGGCCTGAGCCAAGCTGCACAAACTCTGCACCACGGGTCCAGAACTCCCCAGTGGAATGTCTCAGCCCTTCTACCAGCTCCTGCACCCCTGATTTCTCAGGAGGGGATTGAGTCTCCCCCAAGATGAGCTGAGGGACCCAACACAAGCTTCAGGAGCCTCCACAGCTGCTAAGGAGGACACAGCTGCCTTGGGGGCTGCCAGTGTGGGCAGTCAACACAATTAAGCTGATTTCAGCAAGTGCTCAAATTTCCCCCCCCAAGCAGCATGGCAAACCAGCAGCTCCTACTTACAACTGTTCTGCTGTCATTTATAAGGCACCACAGAGCTCTGTCTGAGAGCCTGGGATAGATGAATTTGTGATCTGCCTCCCTCTAGTGATTGCACTGCTGAATAAAGAGAAAGCAAAAGTCACACTGGGTTATACCGACTTTTGCTTTCTTTCTTCCTTAGGAAGCCAAAGTAACTGAACACTTGCTTATTCATAGTTCTCTTATGCACCAAAAGTAAGTGGGAAGAGCTGAAGTAGGATGAGAAATAAGGATTTCGCTCATCACCTCACTAAATAGAAATAACTAAGGTCCAGAACAAAGGGTGACATGGATGACAGCTAAAAGCTGTTTGCAAAACATTTTTTTTAATCAAAGAAGAGAATATTTTTTAGGAAAAATAGTAACATCACTGATAAACTTTGTTTTTTAATAGGTTTCAAAAGCTCTGTTACTCTTTAGAGCTTAGCAATGTGCCCAGTGAAATTCCAGGGATACATCCAGGGTGCTCATCTCAACAGCTCCATCCCTCCAAGTGAGCTGGCAAGGGCTCTGCTTGCAGGGGCTGCTCTATTATTTATATGTACATTATGTAGAACGAGATCCCTGTATTCAGTGGCCAGAGATAAGCATCAGTTTAAGCCCCATTTCTTCGTCTCACTCATTAAAGTCCCATTTCTTTGTGTCACTCCTCAGCCAGACTGATTTTCGGTCTGCTGGGGCTGAAGATGTAATTACGCTCTCAGATACAATTAAAGGTAAGGGATTTCTCAGGAGCTGGCGTTTTCCTTAAACAGGGAGCTGGCTTTCCTTGATCACCAGTTGCTCTTGACTGATTCAGCTGCTAATCCTCTGGGCTGTGCTCAGGGGTGTTTTAAATGAGTGATGCCATCACTCTCCGGTTTGTCATGGTGAGTGTTTCACCAGATGTTGGTGGGCTGTAGTAATACTAATAAAATTGATATATAGTTTAAACTCCGTGTTTTGTGGGATCTTTATAGACTGATAGCACAGACTGTACACCTGCAAGATTTGTAAAAAGACTGGTAGTGGTTTTTCTCTGGGCTTTCAAGGCAACTATTTCTTCTTTATCCGGACCTGGGTGTCCCCAGGCACTATTATTTCACCTCAGTGAGAGAGGTTAGACCCACTGGTACACCCACAAACAAGAGTTGCTGGTCCTGACCCACTTCTGACCTCCCACCTCTCCTTGAAGGATGCTCCTGCTCCCCAGAGGAGCAAAACTGGTTGCACCAACACCCACAGCCAGCTCCTCCTGCAGCTGGAAAGAAGGAATGCAGCTGAAAGCCAGTATTGCTCCAAAAAAAGAAAAAATAAAACCCACCAAGAAGTCCAAGTTTACCAGGCTGCAATGTCTTGTTTAGCCCATGAGGGCGTCCTTGGATGTTGACAGGAATTCTTTTCCCCATGTGATTATCCTACAGAGCAGAGGGGAGTTCATCAGGTGCATCCTGCTGCCAGAGAGAGCATCTCCTTGACAACTTGCTAGGCCACCTTGGCTCATTAGCAAGGCAGGAAAAACATCCCCTGCTTTTTCTTTTTTTCCTTGCAGGGTGACTTTTCTTGCTCCTGCAACATAAGGACTCAGAGCAGCCACTGCTGCCGCCAAGAAAAGCTGCTTGCACCCAAAAAAGAAGATGAAACTCACTGAGGTGGGTTTGGTGAGGTGGTTCGCCTGGTGATGAGAGGGACAGAGCAGCCACCACCCCAGCCAGGGATTTATGCCCTCTAGTCTGTCCTGGCAGGGGCAGACGTGGCCCTTCTGCCCCGACCAGAGGGACGGTGGCAGGCGAGAGGGCCGATGGTCATCCCTTCAACACCAGGAGATTCCAAAGCCGGCTCGCCTGGGAGGACCCACTCTAGAAGATACGGGAGGGCTCACATTTAGTCGGGCACGGGCAGGCTCATCCCATCCCTGGAACAGCTGCCGCCTTCTGCAGCGGGAGGAAAATCCAGAACAAAAACCCTGCAGCAGGGATGCCCCAGCCACTGGCCCTGACACCCAGCCGGGCCGCCGCTGCTGCTGGTGGGAGGAAACCCAGGCTGCAGGCAGCTTTGTGTCCTGCAAACCACTGCAAAACTGATTTATATTAAAAATAAAGAGCGCACAATACCGAAGTGGTTGGGGTTTGTCTATTAATCTCTCAGCAGTCAGCTGCAAACCTAACAAATCCTCTGAAATAGCAGCGGGGAGCCGCGTCCCAGCTCATTCCTCCCTGCCCCCTTTGACAGCTAAAAATAATCAATAACGGCTGTCCGAAACAGGGAGAGCAAAGCAATTTTACGGGCTGCGGGATCGTGACTCATATCCTCACTCACACGCTGCCTGGGCACAGAACGAACCGTGGGGCTGGGCTGCCCGGCAGCCGCGGGGGAAAATCACCTCCGAACCAGCGGGCAGCTGGATGGAGCTCTTGCATCCCCTCCTTTTGTGGTGATCCTGCAGTGCTGCTCTGCTGGTAAGAAATGAAAATTGGACTGATGCGGCCAGGGTGACAGCGGCATTATCCCCCTGCTTTATGCAAGCCAGGGCTGACTGAACCGCTTGGGCGCAATGAGCCCCCGGGAGGCAGCCGGGCTTGTTATGCTGCTGCTAATTGCTGTTTTCAGCTGCCCTCGGCCGCACCAGGGACTCGTTCAGGGTGTCCCGGGGTAATGCTAATGGTGCTGGAGGAGTTTTCCATCCAAATCCCCATCCGAAGGGGCCACCCTCCTGCCCAGGCGGGTCCATCCTGTCCCGTGCACATCTGCATGCAGCTGTTTTCCCTCGAAAAGCAGCAGCACCGAAGGAGAACCAGCAGCAGTCTAACCCATTCCATGAGCCTGACCATTCCCTCTGTGGCGACCACATTTCAGGAGCTGATAACAAACCCCAGGCTCGCTGCTCTCCTGGCTCCCACCGCCTCGGGGGAGATTTTGCTGCCGAGGGAAAGACGCAGCCTCGTGTCTCTGTGTTGGCACCGCTGTGGGAAAAGCCCGGTAGTGCCTTAGGGACTTTCTCAGCCTGGCAATAAAAAAAAAAAAAAAATTAGTTCTATTGCACCCTTCTGCCCCAAAGCAGCCTGTCCTGGCCTAGGGAAGGCGGTGACGCGGTGCACAGGAAAGGGACGGGCCAGCACCGGCCCCAAAGTTTCGGGATGACTGTACATCCCTGGATCCAGGTGTGAATGAGAAACGAGGTTTGTCAGCGGGGGGAGGGATCCCCACTCCCTCACCCCCGCTTTCCTGCTGCAGCGCCCGTGGGTGTGAGGCGGCCACCACGCTTCGCTGTCTCTCTCCGTGCTGGGTCATTATTGCACAGCTGGGGGAGAGGGAGGGGGATCCTGGCCTCTCTATTAAAAAGAGAGAGAAACACTTGGAAAAAAAATAAAAAAAATAAATAGACCAAATAGATGCCACAAAGGCTGTGGTCAGATTGATGGGATTTACTCCCTGCCTGCTCGGGAATGGGGTGCCAGGGGATGGCACAGATCCTGTCCTGATGCTTACCTACGCCAGGTGCGTTCAAACTTGCCTTGTCTGGGCTGATAAACCCCTGCTCCCCTCTCCTTTGGCCTCAGCACAGTCAGCAGCTGCTCCAGGAGCCTGGCAGTGCCGTCACCTTGCAACTCCCCCCATGGGAAGAGGTTTCAATTCCAACGTGCTGCTGCTGGCTTCACTAGGCACACACCAAATCTGGGACTGGAAGGTGCTGGAGGAAGGTAGAGGGGATTGCTGAGGTGTGAAAACAAAAACACGAAGAAACTGGTGCTTTCGGGATGATTCTGCAGTCAGGAAGTGGTTTAAGAGACAGAACAAATGTTCAAATCGAGAACATGGCACCACTTTTTCCTCTAATGCTGTGAGCTGCACATGGTTCTGGAGCATGGTGATGTATTCCTGGCACAGAGCTACCACTCCCTGCTCTTGCTAAAGACTCTCACACAGAGGAGACGTGAAGGCAAATGTTGAAAATCCAACAAACAAATCATAAAAACGAGGACAAATCCCAACTCCGAAAGGCTGCAGGAAGCGCTGCTCTGTATGCCCACGCCACGAAGCCACTGGGGGACTACAGTAGCGAAGGCAATGAAAGAGATGGATTCTTCTTCCTGCTCTGTGCAGGGAGCAAACGGCTCCCAAATACTGTGCCTGGCAGCACCTCCTTTGAAATCACCCAGACGTGAGCCATGGTGCCTCCAGCTTCAGACAAAAGTCGGGTGTTTTGGTGGAAACCCCGTGGGGAATGGGATGCTCAGAAGCAATCTGTTGCACGTACTGAGGTACAACAAAGCCAGTGGCAAAACCCTGCCTGATTTCAGGGCAGACATGAGCTCAGCCTGAAGGGTCTAATTCCCAGCTGCTCTGTGCGTGCCTGCAGGGAGGATGACTGGGTCCGTGCTGGCAGCTGCCATCACCCTCAGCATCAGCTCTTGGAAGGAAATTTAGAAGCACATCCAATTCCTCCAGCATGGTGCTCCAACGGCTGTGCCACTAATGTGAACTTCCCCAAACAACAGACTGAACAAGCTGTCAGAGGGGAATTTCCTCCCCCTTCAGCCTGAACTCTCTTTTACTTCTTTTAATGACTTCACATGAAGGAATCCAGATGTTAAAAACAGCAGGCCCGCGTCCGTGTGTGACACTTCCCCTCTGTCCTGGCTGGCTGGGCTGGGAAGGAGCTTGGGAGCAAAAACGCAGCTGAGCACCAGCTTGCACTGGCTGAACAACCGCCAGCAGCCACAGCAACTCACCAGCCAGCAAGAAAAATCCCACCTGGAGTAAGCCAGAACAATTATTGGTTAAAGAAAAATAGACTGAGCAAACCTTGCAGCCCTTCGTGGCTCTGAAAACTAACATTAAATTTTTAAAAAGTCAGTCAGAGGTGTGCTTGGAAAGGGGATTTGTAAAATGGCAGCTTGGTCACCACTTCTTTGGGTCTCTGTCCAAAGCAATTGGGCTCTGAGTGCCACAGGGGAGGCTGCTCCCATCAGCCACCCACGCTGAGCCACGGAGGATCTCCCGCCAGAGATAATTCTGCAGGACCCAGCTCATCTGGGAACACGTTTATAGGGATTTCCAACAAATAGGTCTGTCTGCAGGACCTTATACCCCCTGGTGAGGCTGGTTGGTGGCTCTTAGCCACCAGCACCCGTCAAAAACCCTCCTGGCTGGGGCATTTGTGCTCAGCTGGGTGTTGTGGGGCTGATTTGTACAAGGCTTTGAGGTGTCCAGCTCTGATTTGGATGGAAATGGCTCACCTGCTGCCCCCCCTGCCCTGGCAGCCTGCTGGCCATGGAGCAGAGGGACGGAGACAGCCAGTCTTTAAATGCAGAAGTAATTTGCAGCCAGGCTTATGGCAAAAGATCCTAATGAAAAGCAGCTGCCTCGTGCCTGTAAATAGGATTGTCTATGCAGCATTTTGCCCTAATGGAGTAAAATCAGAAGACAGGAATTTTATACAGCAAAAGACTTGCAGTCTCAAGTCTAAACTCTACTGACACACCAGCGCCATTGGTTAGAGGGGGAGGGTTCAGGAACAGTCAAAAAAACCTCAGCACAGAGCAGTCAGGGTACCTCAAACAGCTTTAAACACCTTCCCTGGCCTCCAGCCACTCTGTGAAACCCTCTAGCAAGAGGCATAGACTTTCTATCACATGAACCTCTCCAATCCCAACTTTCCCTCACTCTCCCAGGCTGATTTCTCTGCCAGGCTCTTGCTGGCCTCCTGTCTTGGGGTGACTTTGTCATGTTGTATCCCCTATCCTTGGCTCTAAGCCAAAAAAAAAAATTAGTTTTGTGTTTAAAGGCCTTTTCTGTGCCTTTAAACTCAGCCTGAGAGGGGAGAGAGAAAAAAACTGAATGAACTTTTCAAAGGAGTTATTTCAAGGACACTGATACACACTCCTCTGCTTCTGCGGCAGCAAGAGCAGGGGAGGAAACACCCTTAGTGCTTTTCAGCCAGCTTTTCGGCTCTTCTTTTTTTCCAGTGGGAGACAGAGAGTTGAACTTTGTTTTCCTGGGACTTTGGTTTTCCTTCTTCTCTTCTGGACTGTTTCAACAACATCTGAACACATCGGGAGAATTTTTCCTGGAGGCCCAGGGGTGGGCCCTCGCCGACCCAGCTCCAAGGAGGAGAGAGACCACACCTACGGAAGGACTCTGAAATCTTCCCAGGTTTTCTCCCCACAGCGAGAAATTTTATTATTTAACATTATTATTCCTTTCCTGTCTGTTTGTTAAATAAATAGCTTTTATCTCTTTCACTTTCCTTCGAGGAAAATTTCTTTTTTTCCCGAACCTGGCGGGGGAGGGGTAGTTGTAACCTGCCTTCTCTCAGAGGATATTTTCCTCCAAATTTGTCCAAACTGGGACAGGCTCTTGCTGGTGGCTCATCCCCAGCTGGGTCTGTGCTGTATGACCACAGAGAAACCCAGCTGCACTTTCCCCACTGAGCAGGCACTGATCCCAGTGAAAACCTGTCCGTGACACGGAGTGAGTGGAAGATGGATTGTCCATGAAACTCTACTGGAGAGTGCCCAAAGGAGGCCACAAGCATGGTGAAGGGTCTGGAGGGGAAGCCGTGTGAGGAGCAGCTGAGGTCACTTGGTCTGATCAGCCTGGACAAGAGGAGACTGAGGGGAGACCTCAGTGGGGTCTTCAACATCCTCACTGGGGGGAGCACTCTCAAGGCCAGTGACAATGATACCGAAATTGGCCAGAAAATAAACTTTCCAACACGATTTGAAGCATTAGACGGCTGGCAGTCTTTATCAGCACTGGACACACAGGAGGGTATCTCCTTTAATCTGAGGTGTGTGGTGAGACTTTACAACAGGGTATTCATTCCATCATAATCATACATATTCACTACAGTGGGCCTCCTAGCCAATACATAAACCTCACTTTTCCTAGCACTAATTTGCATGCACCGGTCTCCTACCGGAAGCCCTTTTATGGTCCTGGAGGGTCATCTAAAGGAGCCTAAAGGTGGCTGTATTCATTGAATCCTTCAATAATACAGGTGGCCTTCCCTTGAACTTTTTCTTTGGGCGTGCACTGTTGCTTCTCGTTACATAACTTGCCAAAAAACCCACTGTAGACCTCATTATCCATTTCTCCACACAATCTCCACACATTTCCAGCTACATTTATCATCCTGAGTGCATACCTCTACATTCTTTTATCTCCTTTGCTAGGTAGTCTGTAAACTCTACCCAGCAACTTCAGGGGAACTGAAAATTTCTATTCCCTATGTTACTTATCACCAGGACTTGAGGAAATGGCATGAAGCTGAGTCAGGGGAGGTTTAATTTGATATCAGGAAAATCCAGTGCCTGCTGTGTGTAAACAAACCCCCATTTTTTCCTGTTCTTCTGGCTCACTCCTGTGGAAGACCCTCATTTGCTTTTCCAGGTTACTCTCGATTCTGTAGCCCTCTCTCAGGCCTTTCTTCAGTCATTCCTCTCCAAATCCAAGACTCACACTTCACACAGACTGAAGCTGCTACATGTGGGTCCCTGTGATCTCCATCTGCACCTTTTGCAGTTCACCTCTGCCCTTTTGGCATGAGGAAACCCAAACTGTGTGCATATTGAAAATATGGATGGACTATGGATTTATTTTGTGCTAGCCCAGTATGATATGACACAGCTGGTAAGAGCACTTGGAGCTCTTCTAACTTTTTATCCTGCTTCTTGAATACTTTGGTATTTTTCCTCCAAGCATATGTTTATAAAGATTTTCAAATCTTAACAAGAACAAAAATTCCCTGGAGTTGAGGCTGGCATCATGCCGAGCTATATATCATTACAAAAGACAAATTCCAGACTCTCGGATATTCAGAACAGACCAAAATAAAAGGAAGAAACTCAGGAAGAATTTAAAAATAAGTAGATGGGAGGGATGTTTAATGTAATGTTAAAGCAGCACCAGTTTATTCAAGCAAATGCAGGGTGATTAAATGAAATGTTGGTTGTTTTCTTCTGCAGTTTGGGCCCTTTCCTTTCACAGATCTCCCTTCTGGGGATAGAAACAATAACATCAGCTCTGGAGCACCGTGTTTATGTGCTCACTCTCACGGAACTACACCCACAGGGGTGATCTGGCATCTGTTTAGCCCCCCCAGAGACATGCAAGGTGTAAACATGTATCTAGAAATAAGCTATCCACAGTGGCTTCGAAACCACTGTGCTTCACTTGGAATCACAGACAAGACACAGAAAAAAAATAGTCTCTCAAACATTTCTGTGCACCAGACGCAGGCAGGCGAAGGGCATCATTTACCACTTCAGCTGCTCCACACGAGACTGGGCTCAGCACCATTCCTGCCCAGACCATTCCTGCCCAGCCGGATTGCCGGGGGAAGGGCACAGCTGCTTGATCCCAGGTGTTGGAGTGCACCGGGTGGTGGTAGAGAGAGAGGCCCTGAGGATCAGAGAGAGGGCCTCTATCCTGGGCCCGGAGGTGACCCTGGGAGTGCATCCAGGTCACCGGAGACGGACTGAGAGAGGATTGTGTGTTTATGGACAGACTGGGCCTATGAGAAGTGTTAATTGTAGTTTGTGGCCTTATAGGGTATTGTTTACCTATTACCATACTAGGTAAAATCTGTGTAATATCCCAGGTGATTGGGAGACACTGTGGTGAACACCTTTCCTGTTTATATGCTGTTATATCCTGTTGGGTGCTGGTATTTAGGGAATTCTGACTGCGCAATAAACGGTCTTTGCATTTTCCATCTGATGAGCAAGGTCCTTGCCCATGCGTCAGTACTGCACCAGGCATGATGCAGGTCTGGAATCATGCTGCCCTCTAACACCTTCTCCCAGCCTGGTGAAACTGGGAGAGGTGATGACTCCGTCATCTGGGCTTCCCCTGTTTCTTGCAGTGCCCTGGGACACAGCCCTGCACATTCACCAGTTAGGAAGGTGTGGAGCAACTCTCCTGGACTGAGCCAGCTCTCCTGGGCTGAACCTCCTCTCCTGGACTGAGCCTCCTCTGCGGACAGACACCATCCACAGGATGGATGCCAACGAGATGGAATACAAAGATGGATCTTCTCTAGCAGGCTTCCCACTTAGCAAATGTGGCTTAAGGATTTCCTGAGCAGAGTTGTGTTGAGAGTCTCCCTATCCTTGTCTGACCTTGGCAATCTCCTCCAGAGATCGGAGTTCATCCATATCCTGTTTGGATGAGGGACAACGGAGTGTCACTGGATTCAACCACAGCTTTCTCCGTGGCGAGGTTAAGCTGCAGCAGCTCCCCTTGCTTTTCCAGGCAGGAGGCACAGAGAGTTACCCAACACAAAATAAATAGGGAAATAATCCCATCCAATGCCCTTGTTCTTTGAAGGCATATGAGGCAAAGGACTGAATCATAGGGGAATGAAGGACTCTTATAATTATTAAGGGCCATTAAAAATTCCAGTGCAAAACTCATCTGTGTAATTAGGTCAGTATCAATTACCCTGATAGAATGATTCGGGTGTCTCCAGCATTAAACACC
The DNA here is from genome assembly GCA_013397865.1 of Struthidea cinerea. Taxonomy (NCBI): domain Eukaryota; kingdom Metazoa; phylum Chordata; class Aves; order Passeriformes; family Corcoracidae; genus Struthidea; species Struthidea cinerea. The sequence continues at coordinate 40,979 of VZTI01002061.1, forward strand.
AGCTATGTACAACAAACATCCTCAATCAGGGAAAATCCAAAATGGACCAGCTGGCAACAAGCAAAAATAAATCTGGGAAAGGATGTTACACTCTTAACCACCCACACAGACCAGGAGGTCCGTGTTCTATCCTAAAACACTCTCAGAGTATGGAAAAAGCACAGGCAGGCATGAAAGGACCCTCATATGTGCTGGAACTGTCTGGGAAGTGGAATAAGGGACCAGGCATCATCTGAGTTTCAGTGCCTTGGGTCCATGCCAGTTCCTCCTCCCAAGACACAAGCACATATTTCACTTCACTTTCCAGCAGGCAGCTGCAACTCCATCACACAGGATGGCTCAGGCAACACAGAGGAGAGCTGGGAAATATAACAAATCATGGCAAAAGCAAATGCTATTTCAGTGCAGCAAATCAAAGGATGTCAGTTCCAAACTTGGATTAAATGCGAATATTTTTGAAAAGTTTTGAGATGCTTCAATTAGAGGTCCAAAGGCAACCCCTCCATAATGCCCCTCCTGGGGCATTCCCTTTCTGGCAGCTCTGAACCCAATTTTCTCACACTTAATATTATATTACTTACAGGTAAAATGGTTCATCTTGCTTTCCTGTGAGGAAGAAAGTACTGGAACTAAAGATCAGAAAGCTAGAGAAGAATAAATGGATAATCAGCATTGAGCCAGAACCGAGGACATGTATCACAGGAAGATACACTCCATGGAGAAAAAAAAAACCCGTTCAATGCATATGTAACCACTGACTACCTACAGAGCTTCAATTTTTCCTGCCATACTTTGTTACTAAAAGATCACCAGGACATCAGGTTTAAGTTGTATCGCTGATGGTTGGAACAGCAACTCTGGGGATGGTCCATTCCAAAAAGATACTAAAGATGCTCCCGGTGCTCACTTGTGTGCCCTCCAAACTGCAGGGCGGGGAGGAGGCAGCCGACTGATGACTTTCTCGCTCCTGGAGCACTGGATACTGAATGTTCATCCGGCACAGAATTTGTTGTAGAGCTCTTTGCCAGTGAAGGTAAGAAAAAGACAAATTCCTGGAAGGTAATTTTGCTGCTTGTCACCAACCATCGTGGTCTAGAAGCGGCTTCCAATGATTAAAGGCTCTCATGAGCTACCAGAAGCGTTTTGTTCTTTCTCTGAGGGGCTGGAGGGCCGATGGAGCCTCGGGTAGGCCCAGCACAGCTTTCCTTGAGCACACATTAGAACAATCCAGGCTGTATTTATACGGAGAACAGATGACAGCTCTAAGAACAAGGACAAATTCCCAGACCAGTTCCAGCAAGGAACCTCTCTGAAACCTGAAGGACACAAACAAAGCTCACCTCTCTTGAAAGTCATCCAATTTCCAGGTATCGCAAAGCATGGCTTATGTTTCCACTTTCTTGATCGGGATACTCATCGTTATTTTCAGCTAAGCATCATTACTGCTGATCACCTGGCACTGTATCAAAACCATGTAGGACAGGTCTAAGAAAAACAACAATTCACTGGCCTCTCTGGCATTTATTTTCTCATAAGCAAAGTGGTCAACAAGGAACAAGATGATGAAACTTTTAGGTCTCTTGGGCAGCAGCCAAACCTACATCAAAAGCAGAAGTCTGTTTCCTCACATGTTAGAAAGACTGAAAGGAAAGGAAAATGAGACAAATTCCTTTGGGTTTATATCTTTAAAAAATTTTTCTCACTATTTAGGTACTGTGCCTAAATACAATATCCACCAAAGTGAGGGTTCATTTTTTCCTTCCTCTCAGCCTGTTATTTCCTACCCCGGCAGCTGCTTACCTGGCAGCTTTTGTAACATCTGTAGTGGGGATTTCTTCCCACCCACTGCTCTCCCCCCGTTTGTTTTTCAAAAAGAATTTGTACGTTTGAATACGGGGCAATAAGAAATGCAAACTCTTATGCAGATTTTGGAAAATAAGAAAAGCACAAGGGGTCTCTAGGGACATAAACACGCTTCGATTTTCTTCAACATTGCTGAAGAATAATTCAAATCTCAGTAACATTATGCTCTGGAGGCAGGCTCACAGGTGAGTTTTCAGGTTTGATCTGCTAGAGAGAGGTGAGAGCCTCTCCCCTTGGCCAAGCAGTTCCACAGACTGAACATAAATCACACAGCTATTTCCAGCTCTATCACAACCTAATGTTACAGGATAACAGGAAAGCAAGAGCACAAAATATTAAGAACCAGAATGATCCTGCATGTAAGAAAACAGAGGAGAAGTGAGTTGAAGGACATTTTCTGAAGTCACAACTCAAATTTATTGTAAGAATGAAAGGTCAGTGTTCTTAAAACTTGTGACTGCCTTGCAGCAGGGCTTTCAAATACCCATCACACACAGGCATCCTGGCTGATCTGCCAGCACAGTGCGGATGTGGTGTCCCCAAAAAAAGGCAAAATTCAGACTGCTGTGAGATAGTGGACCTTTCTGGAAGAGGAGGAGTATCAGTCATAGGAGTTGTGGGGGAAAAAACATGACACATTTAAGACACAGGAGGAAACACAAATGAATCATGTACAACTCAGCCTTTGCAGAACTCAGCCCAAATTTATCCAGAGGGATGGAGGAAGAGGGGAAAAGGACACAAAAATACAGCCACAACAAATACTAAGTTGCAGCTCCTGGCTTAAAAATCTGACAGGGGTTGTTCGGGAATTATTTCTAACCCCTGTAGAAACTCTCTCCAGATCTGTCCAGAGCAGTTTTGTTTAAAGAAATTACAACGGCGGTGACAGCAGAAAAGCTAACTCCAAAATCAGAAAGTTTACAGCTTGTTTTGCAGCTCAGCATTTCCCCCCAGTTACTCCCATTTGAAGCAGTTTGAAATCAGCTCTGATAGAAGGGATTTTGTAAATTTTTTGTAAATTTCTCAGAAAACCCTGAGGTTTGCTGGAGAGGCAAGTACAGAGATGGGACAGATGAGGGGACAGAGGTAACAAAGACACATGACAAGGCAGGAAAGATGGATTCATTTAGATGGGGAGCTTAGTGGGAAAGACTGGAAATGACACAGGCTGAACACGCCGAGGTAAGTCAAGGAGCGTAGAAATGAGGAGACCGATTGGAATTCTCTCCATATGAAATTTGAAATTGTCAAATTTATCTCTATGTATTTCTGACAGGAAACTCCGTGCGCATTCATATGAAGCGTATAACTCCTGTCTGAAGTCCTTAGGCTTGAAGGCAACTTAAAAAAAAAGTATATATAACTGCAACAACATGAAAACACAGAAAACTGAGCAAAATTCGAGGTCGCAGAGATTTGTTCCATAACTTACACAGATGTTAACAGAGCCCGAAGTGATGACTGACACGCCAAGACCAGCTTATGCCCAGCTCACCTGGTTCAGTCAGGTGTTAGACAGGGTACAAATGTTTTCACTGACAAATGGAAATGGACTGCTTATCTTTTGAAAAGCCCGCAAGGTGCTGCTCAGCCACCCCTCAGCAGAATCCAGCCAGAGCTGTTTAAACACTACTCAGAGCAGGCTGGGCCAATACAAACATGAAGTGTGATTAGCAATCAAGTACCTGGTCTGAGCACAGCAGCAGAAAAACTGACCTGCTCAGTATTTCACCGCTCCTGACATTTTGAAAATTTGCTTCCAGAACTGCAGTTTCCTTTACTTTAATTCTCACTCCCACTCCTGTTCTCACCTTCATCCAGCAAGGAAGGGGGCAACAGCTTTAAAAAGTTGGAGGAAGAGAATGGAGGGAATTTGAAGTGTTTTGTGCTCGGGCTGATTGAGAGATTGCTCCATTCAGAACCACCTCCGTGATTGCCGTCTATGAAAGGGATCCATTAAGCAGCTCTCCCTGCCCTATTTGCTTGCTAAGTTGGTTTCATGATTATTCTGAGAAGGAAATACTTCAGTGCAGACATGAACTCATTTGGATTGGTGCCCTCAAGCAAACGCAACTCGAGTGGAAACCTTACGCATATGAGGTGCAGTAAGGTGGAAGGGAAAGGAGGCCAAATTTTAGAGGGTGAATGCTGACTGTGAGCTAGATCAGAACAGCAGCGCCAGATAAGAGCTGGATTGCTCACTGCTGCATCACAAAGCCCCGAATTCAGCATCACCTGCATGAGCATCCTTGCTGACTTGCATACCCTATGCAAACCTTCCAGCGAATTCTAATCAGCCTCTTTCTTGTACTTTCCAGCCAAAACCCTTTTTGAAGTTTGGCTTTCTGTGCTCCCAACATTGAAAAGCAGAAAAGGATTGCCAGGAATTCTCTTATCACCAGCCCTGTCAAGTGCTACGCTTCACTCAAGCCTACGTAACAAAATAAAACTGGGTAGGGGAGGAAGGGATCCAAGTGTAAAATGCAGCCAGGCCAAGGAACCAACTGGCAGAAAACAGGGACTCCATCCTCTAGAAGATAAACATTATAATTTGTGCATTAATTATAGCTCATTTACCTTCCTTATCCTGTATTTCCTCCTCCCAACTGGATTTTGAAGCAAAGGCCTGAGCCTTTATACAAACAAGCTAATGGATTCTAATGGCTCACCCTGATGCAATGTTATTTAATCACAGCAGCACTTAATTTTCCCTGCTGTATTCAGGGAAGAAAAAAAAACCAAAGACTGGACCCACATTCCACTGTCTCATCCAAACACATTTCAGTTTTCAAATTCCATTATTTCCATTGTAGTCAAATTTTCTCATGCCTTCATCTTAGTAGACTCCTTCCTTTTAATTTAAGAAAAAATACAACAGAAATTTAAGTGTTTAACAGCATTTAAGAAAGATACAGTAGAATATAGCAGATACAGGTTGTTGCACATACTTTTTAAAGACTTTTCACCTTCTATATCCCAACTGTCCCCAAATCCCATTCCCACGGCGCTTTTGACGCATTCTTTTCCTTTAACTCTGTTATTTACTTCCCTTACTCTTTACTCCACACACTCCCAACTACTTGCCAAGACAATTCTTTCTCCGTGGGAGTGGACCAGGCACAGCCACCAGTGCTTCTCCACACTCGGAGTAAACAAAACTGGTCTGTCCAACTTCACCCCCAGCACCTTGTGCCTATTTGGCCCCCCTGGCACCACCCGCTCAGCTTTGTCCTCTGCCCTTTCTCCTGTCACTTCACAAGGTGAGGAAATGCTTTCTCACAGCACTTCTCCTTTCCAAGTGCCACTCAGCCTGTTTTTCCCTATTGTCAGGTGTGTCCCACGCAAGAGGCCTGGTTTTGATCTCATGGTTACAGGGAAGGGTATAAATTATAATTGATTCTGGCACTCCACCAATCCCACCCATTTTGCTTAACATCACATGTGCACTCCACCCTATCTTACTCACATGATTTAATTCCTGGCCTCTATCCCTGCCCCTCTTTTTGCTGCAACCCTCTTGTTTGTGTTTGCTCCTTCCATGGACCTCAGCAGTTTGTTTAGTGCTCACTTGTCTCTGCCTCTCTTTCCCCTCCATGTCTCCACTCACCCCCAGCATCCTCCTTTTCATCTCTCCCTCACTTTTTCTCTCTCCCCCTTCCTCCTTCCCCCCCACCAAGACTCTTAACACTACATCTCTTCTTGCATCTCTCACCATCAGCATAGCTTATTTTCTTTTACTTGGCCCAAACTCGTGACAAAAATCCCATGAATATTTAAAGAAACAGGGTGCTCTTAGCACAGAAGAACAGAGTAGGAAGTAACACATGTAAAACCTGCAGCTCCTTCAGAAAGGTGTCACTTCCCATGAGGAATGACAAAGCACAACACCAGAGCACAGCCTGTCTTTCATCCATGCTGGGGTCAACATGGTCATCTACAGAACAAAGAGGTGAAGGACGGGAACACTTCACCTCTCCCTGAACAGATAAAGTACAATCTAGGTAATCAAAGGAGAAAGAAAGCAGGTGAAAAAGCAAAAAAGAGATGTTGCTGCCAAGTTGCTTCAATCAAAAATTCAGAGTGCCAGCCATTCAATCCACTCCTTGACTCCTTTCAATAACACCAGCAGTGGTACTGTACAGGCAATTATTTCTGTACATACTGTTTGTCCCAAGGCACTTAATGTCCCCGTTGCTTTCGCCAGAGTTGTCCACCTATTACAGCATCTAACAAATACAGGTACAACTGCGACATTTTCTTGATAGTCTGCTACACAAGCTTAGAGAAATCTGTCAAGTAAAACCCTTTGCTTCTGAACTTCTGAAATGTAGAGTGCGACTGCTCTGCAAGTCAACATGAAGCATTACCAGAAATATTTAAATCACATTTTATTTTTCAAATTCAAAAATAACCATTAGCTTTATTTAACATGTTACACATCTCAGTTTTAAAATATCATGCTCTATTTAAATATCCGAGTGACAACACTATACAAATAAAATGTTACACAAAATATATTTAAGAAAATGTTTTGGTCTTCAGTCTGAACAATAAATAGACAGGCACTTCTACATATACAAAGAAAGCAACCACTATTTAGAGTAATTCTTATAAGCAAGATGTGGAAATAGAGAAGATCTGAGTTTCGAGAACATGTGTAACTCTACATGAGGCTTCATGCAAACTTCAAAGTTTGGTTCGAAATTCAAAACTCTTGGGATCTGCACAATTCTAGATTCACCACCACTTTACAGGAGATCCAAACCATGCTCTCAAGAAGCAATGTGCAATTTCAGTCATTTCCATCAAATCAAACTACCTGATCACATTTAGTGCCCAAACAGAAACAAGGATTGACCAGAGTAGCTTTCCACATGAACAACATGAGCAACAAGTCAGCTTCAGTACCGAGGCTTGAGGTGGGGGCAGCCCTACCTGCCCAGTCCCCCCAAAAAACCTTTTTCCTTATACATTGAGCTCTTAGGGGGCATTTCAAGCAGAATTATGCTTTTTTTTTTGGTTAAAAAAAAAAAAAAAAGCTTCACCTAATAAAAGGGTAAATCCTTCAGACACAGGTACACTTTGCACAAAGGATCATAAGTAAAGGAAAAAATACTGTACCAGGGTGCAAAAGGACTGAAAACTAAAAACAAAAAAATTTCAAAATTTAAAGTCTCATAAGTGTATCATATCCAAGAGTAAAATTACATTCCTCCAATTTGTGTATTTTCAATTTACAGTGGTTTCCACACACAAACACTACTCAAGGGAAAATTAACTTCCACCATCACAATTAATAAAAGATGCACTGTGGTAGGCAATCCCTGTTTCCAGCACAGCTAATCAGTCACTGACAGCTAGTTATATCCTCAAAGTCTTTTTATAAAATTAAGACCAATATTGAAACATAACGACCACCAGGACAGTGGAAAAGTCAGGACCAAGTCTTCAGGCCATCGCTTCAAATTTTAGTATTACTCTCATTTTCAGAAGTACAGGAAAAGGTTTACAGCGAAAATTCGTTATTAAACAGAGCTTCAGTGATCCAAACTTGGAAAGTTTTTTGGACTTAAGACACTTATGCACATTACTTTAACAATTTAAGTGTGGATCTTGCAAGCGTGTCCAAATCTTAATCATTTCTTGAGGTTTTCTACTATGCACTAACATTAAGTTTGTGTAGGAACAGATGTTATTTCTGTATTTCTCTTCGATATCAAACGTTTTGAAGCCTTTGTGTTTTTCCGGAGCAAGCCCAAGCTTCTGAAGGCACATTCCAGTATAAACATCATCAATAGGGTAGAGGAGTACCTGGTCAGATGCATTATTCAGTCTTAGTGCCAGATCACCAGAGTACAGGAACCCACCGCCTCCTGCGTACGGGGGATACGAACCTTCATAAACACTTTCTGGGATGTAGTACTTCAATTTTTTCTCTCTGTGAGGTCCAGCATCTTTGATCACGTCGCCTATAAATAAGTCTTTGGCTTTTTCCTTTGATAAGCTCTTCAAGTAATCCAGGATCTGATTGGTATTCACAAAAACATCATCATCACCCTTAAAAATAAACTGGACGTTCGCGCAGCTGCTGCTGACCCACTTCAGAAACAGCACCTCTTTCAGAGTCAGATTGAAGAAAGTGTCTCTGTAGTTCCAGAGGAGAATGTCTTGGTGGGTGTCACTCTCAAATTTAATCATGTGTGAAAGGTCAGGAAAATTATCCTCTGGTGGGGTCTGTCCAAGTAAGAAGACCCTTCTGACTGTCACATCCCCTGATTTTATTTCCTTGCCCCAGGATTCCCTAATTGCTTGTCTTCTATCAAAATGGGGTATAAGTGACTTAATAGCCAGCAGCAGGAAAGGTTTCTGTTCACACTTGTTTGGCTGATCCATTAGCAATGAGTAATTTCTACACCTCAAATAGAGGAGGAAGTCTTTGAATCTGTCAGGCAAGTTTGCAAAGTCACTAACCTCTGAATGCACTGAGGGGTCAGGGTCACAGGAACTGACAGCACTCAGGTTAGAAACTAAGTTCTCTTCCACAGTCATATTGGAAAGCAAGGACAGGATAGGGTTGTACAGCAGCTCAAGCTTCTGTTGCTGTTTGTTCCAATAAGCTTTGTGAGGAGTGTATTTCCTCCAGAATTTGCTACGTGGTATAACAACACGGCCTTTCGCATTCTTGTCTTGGCTGCCACTCTTTGAGACTTCCACAATCACATAAATAAAAATGTTTACCATCATCAGAATTCCCAGCAGCTTTAATCTTCTGCGTCCAACACTCATTTCTCATATCTAGAAATAAATTAAAAAAAGATTTTTAGCTTTCTTCACAGCAAGTTCTTGATCTCATTAAAAATGCAAACTCCTTTCAAATGAAGACTATGCAAGTTAGTAGCCTAAAAACCAAGGTTACCTATACACCCCCGAAGAACCAAAAGCTGATCTATCTCTAATACATACACATATGGTTTGGGGTTTCATCTGCAAGCTGGTAGAAATGTGAAGTTTCCATTTGCAGCTTAGGCAAGCTTAGGAAGGTTACACAGCTTTTCATGGTGAGTCTAAATTAGCCAGCAGTACTTGCTTCTCATTTAGATCCCCTTTAAACACTTGACTGTATAATAATTAGAATCTGAGCCCTCAGCTTGGCAATGGCAGGCTGAGAAACCTTTTTTTTTTCCTGCTAGTAAGGTGAGCTGAAGGGTATAGAATAAATTGCTATACGATAAGGTCAGTTATTTTTAAATTAGGTTTCAAGCTTTTATACTTGCACTCTCACACCTTCCAACTACGTAAAAGGCAGAGCCAAATTCTAAAGCACATAATCAGTTTCTGACAATTTCACTTGGCTGTTCCTTGGAAGAAAGGCTGACAAAACTCGCCAGCTGCATTGCTGGTATTCAGATCTCGGCAGACAGAAGAGAACGTGAACTTGGATTTATTTTTTCCCCTCCAACTGGAAAAAGGAATTCAAATGGTAAGTGAAAGTAGAAGTGTAATTATTACTAGGAAGGAAAAAAAGCCTGAAAAGAAATTTAAAAAGGAGAGGTCTCCCATATATGCAAGATTTGGAACAGTACGTGTACATCTTTGTTGTATCAAAAGTCCTGTGACCCATCTTCAGTTTTTACTGGGGGAGAAAATGGATCAATCCCTCTTTCCTCCACAGCTGTCAGAATGCAGGGTGCACAGTACACGGAACAACATGGAAACAGTGTGTTCCTCCAGAGCAGTGCTTACCAAACTGTTTACTAGCCCTGGGGTACATCAGTGTACAAGTTCCACAAATAATTCAGAATGAATCGGAAGGTTACAAAGACTACATTGAAGTCACATACAGAACTCACTGTCGGAGACACTTTCATGTGCCAGGAGTATAAATGATTATTGGAAGATCAGAAAAACCTAATGAAATAAAATAATTGTACTGACTGCTGAAAGCCCAGCTGTAAGCACTGCCTCAGGCCCTGAGGTCACAGAGCAACAGCAGACAGAAAGGCAGACTGAGAAGTACACCTTGTACTTGCTGCTCTGTTCTTTTTTGCAGCCATCCCCAGACACCTGAGCTAGACTGACCCTTGGTCTCTCACAGCTTGATCAGTCTTAGTTTTACTCCTCAACAAGTTAAACACTAAACTACTAAAAATTTAGGAAGAAATCAGCAAGTAAATAATCAGTAATCTTTTTTTCTCTTATTTGACCCATAATCGTTATTAAATCCAAAAGGGGGTGTGCGGGTTTTTTTTCCTGAACTGAAATCCAAAGCCACTCCTAGAAAAAAACAGCCTCTCAGAAAAATCCCTGTTCTTCCTCAAGTACCATCTGCATATTTATCTTTGTATATGCTCAGGCCAGATCTACTTTATTTCATATTCTACTCTCTGGAGTCATGAAGTTTCTGTTCTAATTTTAAAGTAGTTTTCTCCTATACCTCAAAGACCAAACCACACTTCTGGTCAGTGCCATCATTTAAGCTAAACAGCTGAACTGTTAAGAAAGCACTGGTTGGCCACACAGACTTCAAAAAAACTTTATCTTCCTCTTTCAGCTGCCACTAAACCCAGATAAATATACTGTTTTTCTACATTTCCTTTTCACTAGACACAAATACACTGGAGAAGGAGCAGTGCCCTGTTTTGTGCTGCTCCATAGAGCTCAGCATGCACACCAGGGCATATCTGCCCTGTCCTTCTTACTAAGCAACAAATGACGCGGTATCTGACCTATGACCCCAGGACTCCAGAGACAACAGGGGGACTGCTCCCTCCTAGGAACAGCCAACAAACATGGGATTGTCAAGAGCTCAGCCAAAGCTTGATTTTTCAGGATATGCAGCACCACACAGCTCATCTGTCACAGCCCCCAGCTTATGAAGCTGTGAGTATTCAACACCTCTAAGTCACCTGGATGCTTGACCCAAGACTCTTCTGACACAATGAGACACCATTTGCAAAGACTTTGTTTATAACACTCAACAAAATCCCTCAATCCACTATGACTGCAATCCCCTGCAGCAAATGAGACAGGGATCCCGAGCAGAAAAATCCCCATTTACTGTTAGACTTGGTAGGACTTTTCAGCAGAGAAGGTACAAACCTGGCGAGATGACAGTGGCTCCATCACACACAGCACAGTAAATGGTATCACCACCACAAGTAAACACTCCCAGCATCAACCCGGCTCCAGGCTGTGGATCCACAAGCAGCTGAACCAATCTAATCATCATTTGTGCAGGCCCAAGGTAGAACACCCAACTCTTTCACCTCCTCCAAGCCTGACAGAAGCCATGGCCTTTCACTGCAAATACTTTTCTGAGGGCAGGAGTCAGGCTGTATTTTCTAACTGGGCTGAGTACCACGTCTGCATTATGCGACTGCCAAACCCAAGCATTACAAGTCCATTTATTTACTGGGGCTGACAAAAGATAAGACAATCCCTGTTACCCGCAGGTATCACACCTACCACCCTCCTGGCTCAGGACTGATCTGTCAGGAATCTGGCACAGCCAAGGTGTAGTTCAGGCACCCAACAGACTTAACGACCTCTCTCTCTTTGCAGAGGCTGTAACTGGTGCTAGGGCAGCCTTGGATCTTCCTTCCCACGTCACTTCAGTTCAGGGCCTGACATCCCCCACAGCAGCTGTGCATGCAGCACCACTTCTGATGGTGCCAGCAACAGCACGCGTGGTAGTGACACTACGCTTCTGCAAATCACAGTTTGAGCTACTTAAAACACCACAAGCCATATGGAGTCCTTCTAACCTCCTGTGAGATGCATCAGTTGTTTTAATAGCTCAGCTCTGTTCAGTGAGTCAAGAGATTTTGGGATTGAGCAACGGCACAGTTTTGGAACGAGATGATGTTGAGAGCCCCAGGCTGTTGTAACGAGTCTGTGCTATTTCCAGCTTTAAAGAACTTGAACGCTGTTTATTTTCTGACTATGCACAGCCAAATCTCTTTTCCCCCCTCAGAATTTTACACAAATCCACTTTTATACAAGAGCGATTAGGAAAACCTTAAGAACAGGAAAATGTTGAACAGATATCTGTGTCGTCCTTCTGCAGAAGCCTTTCTCACACAGTGGTTACCACTGGAAACAGTCAATGTTTTCCGTGTTCTCCAAGCAAGACAGCCTGAAACAATGTTCCAGTTGCAGGAAAGTAACCATGATAACAACACTCTACTCAAAGCATCAAAAAGTGCGCTGAAATTCAGAGCATGATGTTTATTTTAACATTAATTGTTTGCATATACCTGCTTTGAGACATCTTTCAGCATATTTTTTAGCTTTGCGAGAAATCTAATCTTCCAGTATTTTAATACCAAAGGACACCAGTGAAACTCAGGCATGGAATTTCAAGATCCGAGTAAATATAGCAAGACTAGGGAAGGATGTGCATATATTTTCCTAAAACACAGCCCAAGGCATAAAGAACTATAAAGAGTTTGAATAAATGCCAAAGTAACTTCACATTCTGTCTCCCACTAGTTATCTTCAGCACATTTTCGCTCAAAAAAAACCCCAAAAGCAATACCAAAAACCTCACCAACCCCACCAAAAAATGCCACACATCCAACAGAACCAATGGTAGAGAGGCATTTCTCCAGTAATGCTCCCCTGGTTTTCTGTAATAAGGTTTTAGAGGGCCAATTTGAGCAATGTTTACTTATGTAATTGAACCTAATCTCACTCTGTCCAATCATCTTTTGAATCTCTCTGTATTTTCAACTACCATAAATGATACTGGTTCCTCAATTTTTTCCCACACTAAGAACTTGGAATGACTCGCTATTCTATTACCACACAAGAGAGGAACCCTTGGAAAACGCAAATTAATAATAAAAAATATTTGACATTATTTTCTCTATATACATTTGCCATACAAGCTATGTGATGAAGTTTCATCTGTCAGCCCTTCCCCTTCTATCTGGTCAGTTTTGATACGACAATAACAACATCAAAAAGAAATAATTTAGTACTTTAAAATTTTAGTGGAGATTTTTTTTAGAGTTATATATCAGTGGGGCTCGGTATGAGGTGCAAGCCTCACAGTACACTCAGTTTTCCACAAAGACCATGAAGTCATCGTGCACCCCACACAAGAGATGGCCCTGGAGTGCAAGAGCAAAGCAAGACTCCACTTGCAGGCTCTCTGACCTCATCCAAGTCACAACCACAACCAAGCAGAGGAAACGTGTTCCAGCAGGGTTCTTCTTCAGCATCACAAGTGACCACATTCCTGCACTGGGTCGAGTCAACCTTCATTAGGTGAGAACACCATCCTACAGACCTGCCAGCAGACAAGCAGATCATCGCTGAAGCCAGCTCCTGTGGGTGCAGTGCAGACAGCCCCTGCAGCTACCTGTGGGATCTATGAGCACTATACTTAAATTTCCCAGACTGCCACCACCTGCACGGCAGCAGCTTTTTGTTATGCAGAGCCTTGCTTCTGGAAGCAATCAGATAACTCACAGCATTGTCTCAAGGCACTGCTCACAGCAGTCGTATTCCATGAAATTCCAGAAGTTAACTTGTCAAAAGCTGCTACAAATCGGTGGGGAAATCCCTGCTGCATTCAAGTTTGTAAAAGCTTCATAAGAACTCAAAATTCCCTCTCTAACAGCTACTTGACTGCTGCCCCACACTAATGATGTCAGCTTTCAACTATGCTATTAAAGACCAAACAGTTCTTTCATTTACTGCTGAATGCTAAGTTCTGAGGAGCAGAATTCCAGAATCTTCACAATAAGTTATACTGTGTTTCCTGTCACCATCTGGACTAATTTCAGGTGTTCCCCTCCCTCTAGCTCTTCGAGCAGAAAAGAGAAGCTACCAGGATGTTGCCTTTTAAGGTGTGCTATTTCAAATAACATCCAGGAAACAGAAGTTTTGTTGACTTTATATTGGTGCTTAGAAATACTGCAGCAACCCACAGAGTCTGCATCGAGTTATGCTTGCATTAAGTTATCTTTACAAAGTCATTCAACAGTAAAAACTTACTTTTAACTTCTTTAAAACCACCCTCTGTGAAATTCCTGCTTGACAGAACACTTAGACAGAAGAGATACCATCGGGCTCACCACTGTCTGAAACTGAATACTTCCAACCCCAAGCCAAACTGCTGAAATCCCCAAACCTTTAACCAGAGAGTAATCTATTTTTTCCATCCATTTTTAAATAAGTCAGCTACCAGTCAATCATCAGATCATCCCAACCCTGTCTGTATTTTAAATTATTTGCAGGTGTCCCTCACAAAAGCTCTGGGTTTGGTTGAGAACATATTTAAATACAGTGAACCTACTGAATTCACTGCAAGTTAGGTCTAAATATTTTCTTTTGATCTGTTAAAATTAAATCCTTGGATTGGCTGAAAGAATGTTCGGTTTCGTATTTGAATTGTTTTAAGTGTTTCTATAGAAGATCCAGGCATATGCAAGAAAAGCCCTATGACCATTATGAAAAATACTCTGTAAACTCCATCCCAGGTTTAATGGATATTCCAGTTTTTCTGCTGGTATAGACTACTTGAGTTTGGTCATGGTTTTCCACGGGGATGAACAAGCAATGGAGCTGCACATGTACACCACACCTACATAAATCAATTTAAACAATGGCAGCATGTCAATAAATTAGTGCATTGGGCTAATACTACCGTTCTATACTGGCATGCCTACAGCCACACTACACATCCATGAAGGTGATCCTAACTGCTCATGAAAAAAACCCAAACCCAAAAGAAACAAAAAACTTCTGACGAAAAAAACTTGGTTGCTTTGTTTAACAGTAAAAATGGTTTGGGGTTGTTTGTTTGGGGTTTTCTCCAGTAATTGAGATTTCACACTGACAACCGAGGGTAAGAACTCAATTTGCTATAAAAATTAATATTGAGGTTTAATATGCCAGTATTTGAGGGCCTGTGGTAGTAGATGTGACCTGTTTTTCCCAATTTGTTAATACAAAAAATTCCCGTGTCATTCTAAGGTCAGTTCAAGCTTTAGAATTATGACGTTGTAAATTTGTTAGGAATAACCCGGAGCTGCCAGCTTCTGATTTAAGAACTTCAGTTTTCACTTGACAGGCTTCAGCTTGAACGAACAGTAAATTATAAAGAATCAAGAGAAGGGGTTTAACCAAGTGTCAGCAGAGAAATATTTCTTGGAACAAAATTAATTGTCATTCATCACATCAATTAGAAGTTGGGGAGCACAGCTCCATGGCAGTTTAAAACAGTTTCAGTCATAGCTGACTCACTCCTGTAATTTATTCCTTCCCCTGCATAAGCTGCACAGTCCCATCTACCTTTGCACTGATTTGATTGTGGTGAATCAGTTCAGGGAGCTGGAGGACGATAAAGAGCCTACAGTAAAGCAGCAATTAGCTTTCAGCCAGCTCACATCACTCGGTGATGCGCTGCACAAACACCAGGAATGGTGGCGCAGGAGAAGAGGGAAGGCTCACACAGCCCAGGCCACAGCAGAGCCCATCTGTCATCAGCCTAAGCCTTCAAGCACCAGCACACTGCTGCTGCAGCACAGCGCTGCTGGGCTGCTTCCCACCTTCATCCAGAGCTCCTCAGGCAGGGCCAGACACAACCAGCACTGCTCCACCAGAGGCACAAAGAGCCTGGGCAACCTCATCCACTACAAGGTACACCCTGGGGCCCGAATTTCTCTGACATTTTCTGTACCCAAGTCAGCACGACCCACCCCTGTCTGCTGTTTGCTGTGGGGTTCATTTCAGCTGCACTTTATCTGCCCATAATTACTAGAAAGCCAAGGAAGTGGGTAAAGGAACCAGCTTCCTCCCAGACACCTCGTGCTTGGATCAGTGCTAGTTCTGGTAAGAAAGAACGGAGAATGGATATGACACATTGCAAATCTGAACAATGTTCTCAGTGGGCATTTAAAGAGAGAAAGTCTGCAGCACAGACACCCTCGTGCTTCTTACTTTCATGCTGTATTTGAAATAAAACTCATGATCTAGAAAGCCTATGCAAAATGCAGACAACCATAATTTCTGCAAACAAGACAACTCATCTGCTCCTGGTATCTCTTCCAGTTTTATCTTAAAACCAGTAATTAATTCTGCCTTAACCATATTCCAACCACCTTTATGTCTGCACAGAGAACACTCATTATTTAGTCAACTAACAAAGCCATCCTTCAAGCACCATACCTCAGGTCATCAAAATTTTACCTCTGCTTTGTCTTCTTGCCCATGTTAGACACAGAAGACACTACTAGAAACTATGTTTCAAAAGCAAGAACAGTGTAACGTGGTATGGCTGATGAAGTCACTACCCACCCCCGGTGACCACTGTACTTTTGGGTTAAAAAACCCTACTGGTTTACAATTTGACTTCCCCGAGCTGCCGCTGTTGTGTGATGGGATACACAACTGGGATGGTAAACTTCCCAGCCATCTCGAGCCATATTTCCCTGCCAGTGCTACGTGGTTACTCAGAAGTCAATTCAAACCAAATTCATACTGTGAATATTCATGCCAGAATTCTGGGATGTGCCTCTGAACTTACAGGAGTGAGCTAAACACGTGTTGAAGAATGCAAAACCTACATTTTAAAATGCAAATACATGAAAAATACTTTTGCCTTCAACTGGTTTTGGTTTCAGGTGTAATTAACATTTACAGGAAAAGTTCTTCATCTTTCTGAATAATTCACTTAAAGTTCAGAAAAATCAGTGGAGTTGTAAGCAGAGAAGTTCGTTGTCCTTCAAAGCTGTAAAAGCTAAGATACAGATCTCGTTCTAGCCTATCAAGTTTATGGAAAAGGGAACAATTTCTCCAGCAGCTTCAGGCAGCTAAAGATGCATATAAGTACCAGGAGGATTTTGTAAAGGATCTTTAAGCCGGTTAGGCAGCTCACTCCCATTTTTGTTAACAGCAGATACGCATCTAACCCGATTAGAGACTTCTAAATCCAAGTAGCACCTCCTGTACCTGCTACCTGCACACCAAAGTGAGCATCCACAAAGCTTCAGAGTGGTTTGAGTAATCAACTTAGGCTGTTTTGCATGGGTTTAATTGTTTTTATTCAAAAACAAATCAACAATAAGTTTGCAACAACAATTTCCACCCCAAAGACAGCTTTCCATTAGCATTTTCTAACTTTCAAATACCAGATTAAAAAATATAATTGCTCAAGTAAAGATAAACCAGCACTAAATTCAGGGTATTGTCAGGCAGTCAGCAGCAGCTCTCCTTAAACTCAGTTAAAAGAATTCCACCTTTCCCAGGCCATGAATTCCCACATTTGCATGGCTCACTGGGTTACATTATGTACAACCCTGAAGACAAGCAAACAGAAAAGGTTATTTCTCAACCCACTTAGTTCCTCAATTCAGTTCACGACCCAGCTGCACAAACAGCTGCACCAGCACAAGGCTGGGGGCACAGACACCGCTCCAGCCACCGAACTGCCACGGGATCCAGCAGGATGCTCCCGGCAGGAAACTCGGGCAGGAGCCTGCGGCAGGAGGCCGCCCATTCCACAGCACGCACACAAACCTTCACCACCACCGTGCTTCTCCCGTAAATCCCATACAAATACGCAGGTCGTCTGCCGGTTCATAAACCACTGAGCCTCTGAGAATTACCCTTTCACAAGACAATTACTCATTCCCACCCACAAGTCAAGATTTCTTGCTCATTTGATCTAGATAGCCGGCTTACAATTGAAGTGATTTGGTCAATTCACTCTCAAGACTAACTCTTCTGAACGTGCTTAAGATGAAGCAGCTGCTAAATTTCAGAAGTTATTTACAAAGACGAACAAAACTATCTCTAAATTAAATGCTTTTCAACTCCTACTGTTGTATTTCTCCCAAACAACAAAGCTTTCTTAACCAACTGCTGATGGAAACTGTTTCATCAATTCTCCCTTTAAAAATCTCAGCACCACACCCACCACACAGTGGGATTCTTTTCCTTACTTAAATGCTAATTGCCTCTCATGAGGCACCAATTCAATCATTCTTCTGCACAGTTCATCACAAGACAGTTTAATGAACCAGTCTTTTCACTGCGTTTTACACGATCTGGAGACTCGGGAAGGTTTATACTTAGTCACATTTGAAATCCTAACAGGCCCAAGGAAATCTGCGAGAAAGATACGGGCAAAGTGCGGGATCGAGTCCAAGGTACCTGTCAGTGCTCCCTATGGAACAGCAAAATGTGACTGGACAGGTCTAACATTTATTCCCCAGCTTTTGGCCGGTGGCTTCTTCACTTTGTACTAAAACGACAGGAAGAGCCTGTATTTCATTCTATCACCATCATCATCTTTCTTTTCTTGCTGTTTTTTAAGCACTTAAAGGGTGCTTCCTTACATAAAGGGATACGACCGTGAACTGATAAAAACATCTAAATATATCTCTGTGAGGTCAGAATGTGGCATAACAGGGATAACACATCAGGAATTTTTGTGAGCTGCACTCACAGTCGCAAATTCCTCTCTAAACCACATGAAACACTGTCCCATGCAGGGCCAGGAGCTGGACTCCAATGATCCCTGTGGGAATCCCTGATCCAACTATGATTCCATGATAAAGCATTCATATGAACACAGCCTATGACACACCAGAAACATCAAACACTAATCCCGTGATTGCACATGCACCCAACCACCAAACCTTCTTCCTAAATTAACTGTTAACGTTTTGGTTAAAAATGTACTAGGGACTAAAATTGCATACACCTGGAAAAAAAATTAAAGTTTAAATTTAAAAAGTAAATGGATGCTTACTTGCTTCAAAATTACTTACGCATTTTTACCACAGAGTAACAGAAAACGTATTTAAGAGACAGCAGGAAAAAAATCCCGAACCAACAACCTGTGAGAGGGACAAAGACAGTTTCAAGTTTTTGGAAGGCAATCTAACCTAATGGCCTTCAAGAAACATTAACATGAGACCCAGTCATGTTAAAATGCTCATTATTTTAATGAAATACATATTTTTCTATATTCTGTGCTTTTTACAGAAAACCTGTTGCCACAATAAGTTCACTCTTGCCAGTATCTTCCCCCCATCCTGCCTCTGGCCTATTCTTGGCAAGTTTGAGAATTATACACTTGAAGCCTTACCTACAAGAAACCTACCAGCCGCTACTACGCAGATTGCAAATTAGTCAAAAAGAAGCAATTAATGGGCTTTTTACAGCAGGACACGTAGCCAAATCCAGTAAAAGACAAAGATCTGGAATGTCAGCCCTCGGTGCGTTTCCGACAGAGCTGCTTCAGTCACTTGGCAGCAAAAGGCACAGGTCTGACAGCACACAGGAAAAGTCCATCAAGTAACCAGCTCTGAGAAGTTTCACAACCCGCATGAAGAAATGATTTTGCAAGATCATCTGACACGTTTGTCAAAAATTCAGTGATCTGTCGAGAAAGAACAAGTTACCAAAGAGGTCGGCTGAGGATTTTAATTGATGCTGCTCAATCTTTTTCCTGTCCTCTGGTTAATTTGGAGCAATATGACTGACCATAGAGGGGTTGGTCAAGTGCACAGATCAGTGACAAGCCAGCCCTGCTTCCTGACTGCTATGATAATGACAATACTGGCTGTGGTAGGAGACACAGGCTCAAATCCTACGTTTCAAACATGATCAGCCCTTTTGTCACTACCATTTTTTCCTCCTTCGAGCGGATTTACACAGCCAACAGGAAAATCACTGTCAGAGCTGGATCCACTGCAAAAATAGCTGCACCAGGTGGCAGCAAAATGACAATTCCTCAGGGTCTCAGCACTGACAAGTCACCATGGAGCAGCACTCCTCTGAAAGACTTGGTTCTCCAAGGAGTCTGATGGGTAGGCAAGAAGATGAAGACTCAAATTCTGCTTTTTCCCCCTCCCTCTACAGACGCTGTGATTTATTCATGCAGACAATTGCCCAGATTTGCCAGCACAGAACACGACACCACTTTATCCATTCCCATTTCCCATCAAACACTGCTTTTTCTCGGAGCAAACCCTACTTCTCCACTGATCTCCTCAGCAGCGTCTCCTTTACCCAGAAGTATTCAAAAATTTCAGGAGCAGCTTCCAGGCAATAATAATAAATTTTTTGACTACCAGTGACACTGTGTTCATTAGGAACAATCTCTGGGGAGATTAGTGAGTTTTACCTATTATGAAACAGGGCATCAGACAGCCAGCTAGCACTCCCAGCCATCTAAAGCATGACCTTCAAAACAAGTCCCTTCAGCAGTGCTACCTTGCTGCATTTTCCTCATTGTGGGGAAAAGAAACGAGCACAAATCCAAACAAAACCACTTTACAGGTGACAGAATTACTTTAAATAAATTCTATTTTTGATCACTTTATGCTCTATCTGTAGCTTCCTTACAGCCACACATCTCAGTACTGCACAACATCTCCTGCAGAAAGTCACACGTTCAAAGCAAGCAGCAAAACCAGGGTTTCCTTTAAGGCAAAATATTTTGATTCTAACTGGCAGTATTACATTTTTAGGTACAAGACAAGCATTCTGTATTTTAATCCATCTCCATGGCAGTATTGTTTTTTTAAAGACATCTATCTTCTCTCCAGTTGTTTACGACCCCAGGAAGGAAAAAAAGAAAAAAAAAAGCCAAGAAA
>VZTI01002061.1:73578-105549 GCA_013397865.1 Struthidea cinerea
CCCGCCCCGCCCTGCCCTGCCCTGCCGCAGCACCACGGCGCAGGTCGGATCAAACCCCCAGACTCTGATGGGAACCGAGCCTGCCGCAGCCCCAGGGCAGCCCCCCGCACGGGTCTGTGTCTGTCAGCAAAGCAGAGAGCAGCGGGGACCCCTGCGGGGGCGCTTCCCAAGCCTAAGGACACTGGAGGGTGGTAGGAGTTGTGTCCCAGCTCCTTCCCCGGCTGTAGGCGGACAGGGCAGGGAAGCCTCTCTCAGGTGGGACTCCCTCCTTCAGCCCTTCTTCCCGCTGCTTGTCCCTCCCTTTCCCCCTCTGGCCGTGCTGGGCTGCTCGTTCCCTTGCTGTGAAGCGACACCTGCCTGGCAGGCTGGGCTGGCAGCGTGGGGCACGAAGGAAGGAGGAAGAGGAGGAGGTGACGGCCCTGTGGTGCCACACTGCTGGCCTGGCATAGCACGCAGACACAGGAGCTGGGGCCATGGCAGGAGCCACAGCGGTCTCCAAAGCTGGATGAGGCCCCAGTGGCCAACAGGGTTGTGCTGGGATGTCTGCTCAGCTGGCTCCATGCAGGATTCCAGCGGCCACGCGTGACCCCAGCCACTGCAGGAGCTGCCTGGCCGTGCATTCAAGGATGAGTCTGGTTTACATCAGGGCTTTGGGGGAGGAATGTGAAATCTCTCCTGAACAGGAGCTTTCACTTGCCAGCACCACAGAGATATTTAGCAGGACCATAGACAGCGAGAGACATCCATGTATCCCAACAAAAGCCATGGGTGCTCGTGCCTTTCACGCAAGGAAGCAAAGCAGAGTGGCACTGGAGGCCTTGTCCCCCCACCAAGTTCAGCCAGAAGTGGCCAGCAGGCTCGGAACACCACAAACCACCTCGGCAGGATGGCACGGCCCTGCCAAGGAGCAAACCTGTCCTCGGGTCCCAGCAGCAGCTGAGAATTACAGCATCTGGGGAAGCACAGCATCCCCTTCCCTGCCACATCAGACTTGGTGAAGCAGGGACAATTTTGCTGCTCATTGACTACCAAGGACCGAGCAGAGTGTGGTCCTCAACACACTCAGCTTTTTTTTTTTGTTTGTTTGTTTGGTTGGTTGGTTTTTTTGGGGTTTTTTTTTTTTTTGTTTTTTTTTGTTTTTTGTTTTTTTTTTTGGGTTTTTTTTTTTTTTTTTTTGGTTTTTTTTTTTTGTTTTGCACAGTAGTTTAGAAAGATCACCAAGAAGAAAATGAAGATTGTTAGATATTCAGGAAAGGCAGGATTAGGAAGAAAGAGAAGCATCCACCCATAAAAATGCACCCATCCACACCTCAACTAGGAAAGTATCCAATTATTTCTTAAATGTCCCCTAGACTTTTTGCCTCAGCCTCCTTGCCTTGTTAGCCATTCCACATATTTATTATTCTTTGCATGAAATAATACTTCCTGACATCTGTTCCCAGTTTGTTTCTCTTTAATTTCCATTTATAGCACATTTTCCTATCCTCTGACCATGCTGAAATAAAACAATAAGCATGTTTGACACAGTGCAAGTTACTTAAGATCATGATCCTTCCCTGACCTTGATTTTTTTTTTTCTTTTAAATATGTCCTAAAACACAGAAAGCACTTGAATGAACTTAGTTGAAAAAGGCAATGGAAAGCTCAGAGAATCGCGAAGCACTCATTTCACAGCAGTGCTACAGCCAGTGACTCAGGAGCAGCACGAGGAGCAGTTTGTGGTTACAGCCCAGTTCCTCTCTGACAAGGATCAGCTGAAGGCATCTGGGGAAACAGAGGTGCTGGGGGCTGTGCGGTTCCTCTGTGACAAAGAGAGCAGAAGCAGGAGGCTGTAAAAGACAAGGCAGCAGCGGGACGGGCACGGCAAAGGAGATGTTAATTCCCTGTGCAGTGACACAAATTGGCTTGAGGGATGCTTCCCCTTCTGCCCAGGCAGATGGGAAAAGGTGCCCTTCCCTTGCCCTGAGGAGATTTTGCGTCCAAGTGCAATCTGGCAACTCCACAAGCAATAAATTCTCAAGGAGAAGCGATGAGGAGTGCTTCAGTTGTGGCACGAGAATATTTTACATTGTCATCTCTGTATTGGTACAAGCCCTCAGTGTAATTTTAGCTCAGGAGGAGGTTGCTTATGAAGCAAATATAAAATGGCAAGAAGCAATGTAGCCTCCAGCCAAACGTGTGTGCACACCTTCCAGTCAAGTGACACAGCAGACCAGGAGCCTGGACTGTCACCTTTTTATGGACCACCAGGCAGCTCTCCCGGGAGGACCATCCTGCTCTGCACAAGCGCTGGCCTGCTCAGGCTCCTCCAGCTCCTGCTGAGCCAGCTCAGCGTGGTGGGACATCCTGCTGTGACCAGGCTGACAGGGCGGCAGCCCTGAACGGAACACAGGAACTGGAAACCCTGCTGGGGGCCTCTGTGAGCGCAGGGGCAGCAGCTGCTCTGCAGCTGGGTGCTCCAGCACAGATGTGGGCACTGCAACCGCCAGGAGCCATCCGGGCAGGGCAGATCCTGTGCCCCTGACCTGCTTCTGGCTGCTTCCTTCACTCAAGTGTTTCACTGATAAGGCTTCGGCCTGCCAGGCTGCCAAGGGCATTCTTTTTTACCCACGTTCTGAACGTGCACCTTGGGTTTCTTCTGAGGTCAAACCACACCATGACAAACAGGACTGAGAGCAGCCAAGTTCAGCTGTGCTCTGACAAAGCACTGGCCCCTCAAGCACACCGTGCAGCTGCGTGCCAGGGCTGCACCACTACGGCCCAAGAGCCAGAAGGTGATGAGGGTGGATGGTCTTTGGGGAAGCAGATCAGGAGTGGCTTTGAGAGCTCACCAGCAAACAGCTGGATCAGGTGCTCTGCGCATGCAGGACTGCTCCTTTTGGAAAACCAGCATCTCCCATTGCCCAGGAGCTGCTCCCCTGATTGTCCCCTGGCTCCCAGGAAGGTGCAGCCAGGCTGGCCAGCCCTTGGGAACCACTGAATCCTTGGCAGCACGGGGCTCACAGGTATAGAAAGGTGTGTTTGTGCCTCTGCTCCCTGAGCTCCCTGCACTTCATCTGCTTTCTGGGGCTTTAAGCAGAGCTCACACAGGTGGATTTGTCCTATAAAGTCCATGGTTTGGAAGGATAAACATGAGCTCCCCCTAATCTGCCTGTTTCTTCTGCTCATTTCTCCTCTGCCACAACTGGCCAATTTACCTTTGCTGTTCATCCAGCCCAGCATTTACAGCACCTGGAAGACTCCAGGACTGACTGAGGGGAAAAGGAGAAAAGCTGTGCTGCACTCCAAGGCCTGATTATGCAAAGCTTTGTGGAAACAGCATTGCTGCTGCCTTGGAAAACTGGTTGGGAGGAGGGGATGAGAAAGCTTCACAGCGTGATTTAGCCCATTCTTGGGGTTATAATCGGGATTTAATCATCACCACTGATTTTGTGTGCAGAAACAGGAATTAGGAAAAACCAATAGTCTTTTTTTTTTTTTTGTAAGTTGCAATCTCTTTATTTGATTAAGTAGTCTGAGTCAACAAAGCCATACTCTCCTCTATTTCTGACAGTTTCTTCAGCATCTGGCTCACCTTGGCCTCATCAAACTCCAGGCAGAGAAACTCCGATTCCTACAGAAGAAGAGAGAACAGTATTTGAGAAAAATAATTACGTTTGATCCCTGTGCAGAAAGAAACATTTGGGGAGGAATTTGACAGCTTAACTCCATTTGGCAATGAGCTTTCTTGTATTTTCCTGTCTGGTTGGGAGTGCTAATTTTTATCCATGATAAAATCCAGGTTGGATCTGCCTGAGGAAGATGTGTTTGCAGGAGACCGCATACGAAAGCGTGAACAAAACCCTGGAGTATCTCGCACAACATTCCTCGACTAGGAAGCACTGGAAAAGTCAGACCTCAAGCAATCCATGAGTTAACCCCTGAGGTTTTGCAGAGCACCATGCAGAAGGCAGACCACAGACCCTTGCTGAGTTAACCATTCTCCACGGACACGAGCAGCCCCGGACAGCATCAGCCTATCCCGAGCAGCTGCTGCAAACTGGGACAGCAAAGCCAGTGCCTCTTCAGCTCCTGCTGAATCTCCCCAGTTTTAGCATCCTTGTTTCCCCAGACCTGTCTAAAAGTCCAGAGCAGGCTTTCACAAACAGCTACTGCAGGAGGAGCAGCTTTTCTCACCACCCCAAAACAATCCCAGTATCTGTAACACATTACAAGTCTCCTTTCACAGACAGGTCTGACAAGGGCTCTCCTCTCTGTAACCTGACCTCTCACCGCTCCACGTGTGTTCCAGCCACGGGCTGGTTTCTATCCTGACCTTTGGGGAAGGAGTGGCAGTGCCATGCTATGCAGGGACCTGCTCCTCCACAGGATGACCTCCAAGGCCGAGCTCCTGTTGACATCTCAGGCTTTCCAGCCACAACTCAGCACCCCGAGTCATGTGAGCCCATCCACAGATTTAATCAGGCCAGCGTTGCCCATGCAACCTTTGAGATCTGCTAAAGCTGATTTCATGGCTTAATCACACGGGGAATGTGAGTGGTCAGGAGGAGATGGAAGCGCCTGGTTCTGGAGGAGATGTTATTGCCTGAGCCTAAGGCATAAGGAGGACTTTTTTTTTTTGTTCCCTTCTTCAGGTTTTGTCAGTCAAAAGGAATGTAAGTTGATCAAAACAAAACTCTTTGATTACACAAAGACATTGCCACTTCATACAAGCATAAGTGCACTCATGAAACATTCTTTTAGCTGTAAAGCAGCTAAAACCCTTCCATGTGGGTTGGACAGTGTCTGGTTATCCACTCTCAGGTAGACCCACCTAAAACTCGACCCAAGAGGGCTGTAAATCAGGCTGCTCAGAACTGAGCTTCAGTTCTATTTAATGCTTTGTTAGTTTATCTCCCCCATGAAAAATGGAACAAAAAATAAGATGGAGCCGTGGAATACAGAAATCCTTTTTCCTTCCCTAAGGCGTCCTCCAGGAGAAGGACAAATGTGGTATCTCTGCTCATCCTCAGCAGGAAACAAGGCATCCCTTCTGATCCTTCCTATTGCTAAAAAATAATTCAGCCCCTTGGAGTTAAGCAAAACCAAAATGGAACAAATCAGTCACTGACTCGAAGCCCTGAAGCCCAGCACTGCTGCTGCCCAGGCTGGAATCTGGGGTTCAGCTTCAGGCTGGGAAGCCAAGCTGGATGCCCTCAGGAAGGTGTGGGAATGGACACCCATTTCCTGCAACCGCCTTAGTTTTGTCCCCACACACTTTCCCACCCCTCCTCCCCTTTCATTCCCGAGCCCGGGCTATAAAAAAGAGCTGCAAAACAAAACATCCAAGAAACACAAACTGTCCCCAGCCTTGAATCAGGTTTTCTAGGAGCTGCAACAACAGAGTGCTGCAAAAATATTTATATGAGAGACTAAGAGAAGCACAACTTTTTCTGTCTCAGTAACTATACTTAAAACCCCCATGTATTTTTAGAGAACTAATCCTCACAAATTGAAAACTTAAAAAATTACAATTGTTCTCTATTGAATCAGTTTGGCCAGCTACTTAAAATGCTTTCTAGCAACTTTGATACACGTAGTATTTTTAAGTTTTAGCCACTACAATGGAACAACAGAAAAAAACCCCTCTCGATTCGCTATCATTTTATTCGTATTCATTTCCACTTGATTTGGAGGCCTCCAACAACAACATTCAACATTTCAGAGCCACCAGCCAAGGCGCCAGACCCACTCTCAGAAGCCTGTCTCCACTCGTCGTGGTGCTTGTAAGATCATTAGTGGTTCTTTGTAAAGGAATTATCCCAGCTTGAATTACCAGGAAAGCGCTCTTCACACAGTGCAAAAGCATCAGCTTCGGATGCCTGTGTGCAAACACAGCCAGGCAGCCAAGTGCTTCTGGACTGGTGCACCCACGCAGCTGCTTCCTGGAGCAGTGGGAGCACTGTAGGGGTTAAGGTCTGACCCTTTTGGGGCAGGCAATGCAGCCATTTGCTCTGCAGAGGCTGCGAGTCAGTGCGACTGCACTGCTCTGGAAGATATTTCATTCTCCCGTTTCAGGTTTTGCCTCCGAGTAGGAGGTTTTAAAGATTTAGCTGCCCCTCGCATAAGTGAAACCCCAATCTGTAATGTCTCCAACACTTGCCTTCAAACAGCCTGGTACCTTTCACTGGGATTAAGAACACACATTAATTTTCAGCCTCCTCAATTTTTTTGGTCAACAGAGACAAAAAAGAACTCAGAATTCCGATAAAAGTTATTAACAAAAGCAGGAGATATTTAGATATTCTGCCTTTTTAGACAGAAATGGTGGGCTTAGCTCCTATCGAAGCAGCAGGGCTCTGGTTAAACCCGAGATGTGTTAACACAGATGAAAATCCGACTGTTCCCATTACCAGCAAATGAGGCTGCAAACAGAAAAGCCAGTGGGGGATAAATAAAACAAGGAGCTGGTCCCCAAGACATCCCCGAGCCAGGACTCGCGGCCAGCTCGCATCACACAGAGCCAGCACAGAGCAAACGTGCCCGGGAATTCACAGCACATCAGCTCCCCCCGCAACGCCCACGAGCAGAAACAAATGTCATTTTGGTTCCAAGGCATTAATTAAACACAAAAGACAAAATACTCATTTCAGAATAAATCCCCTGCTGATATTTTTTTTTCCCAATTTCGCAAACAAGTGTTAAGAGATAGCTTCTGGAGTAAAAGAAAACGCATGCACGGGCTTAGGTACAGGTTTAGGTACAATCTGCTGTTGCCAAAAAGTCTGGTTTATCTGATAATGTCAACTCTCCCACTTCTTCCAAATTTGCTAATTCCATGTAAATACTACTCTAATGAAACACCTGCAGGGACTACCCTGTGAATGTTATTCCAAGTCACAAGTGTAATAGTATTTCAGCAGGAAGATAAATCACAGAATCACAGGATGGTTTGGGTTGGAAGGGACCTTAAAGTTCATTCCTGGGCAGGGACACCTTCCACTAGACTAGGTTGCTCCAAGCCCCATCCAACATGGCCTTGAACACTTCCAGGGATGGGGCAGCCACAGCTTCTCTGTGCAAACTGCACCTCACCACCCCCACAGTCAAGAATTCCTGCCCAGTATTTATTCTAAACCTACTCTCTCTTAGTTTAAAACCATTCCCTTTATCCTGTCACTCCATGATTCTGTCCAAACGCCCTCTCCAGCTCTCCTGGAGCTCCCTTTAGGTACTGGAAGGGGCTCTAAGGTCTCTCCAGAGTCTTCTCCATGCTGAACAACCCAAACTGTCTCAGCCTGGCTGAGGTGCTCCAGCCCTGGCAACATCTTCATCGCTCTCCTCTGGACTCATTCCAGAAGGTCCATGAGGATTACTGGTCAGTAATGGTCAACTATGAGCCTCCCTCCTCATGGCTCAGCACCAGAGCAGGTTTTGCCTGAGCCAGTGCCTACTTACAGGTTTGCATGGTAAAGAAATGCAAATCTTGGTTAAAAAAAAAAAAAAAGAAAAGAAAAAAAAGGAGGGGGGGATTGGAAAAAAATCCAAATGCCCTCCCCAATTCCAAAAAAGGCAAGAGAAAAGAAATTACCCCCACCCCCCCCAAATCTCAACATAACCAGGAATTCACAATGGAAATCAGACACTTTTTAACAGTGCAAGGACACATTCTCCTTGGGAAAGGCACATCCAAAAGCCGTTTTTGCAATGATGCTGCCAAGCTCCATCACAGAAGCCTTCCTTCCTTGCAGACTGTTCTTACTTACTCACTGCTGCAGGAATTTGGTATTGTGCTGCCCGATGGCAGAAAACAAACCCTGCTAAACTCACCCCTGCACTATAAGCTTGCTTCCAAACCTTTCTCTGGGTGGCCTCTCCCTGACACCTGCTAACGCACCATTCCCAGGTGACTCCCCAGGGCTGCCTGGGTCAGAGGGACCTGTCCTGCCACATGTGCAGAGCTCTCTCACGTCCCCTCTTCCATGCAAACGCCTGCTGCAGGAATGTCACAACACACAACATCCATCTCGCATGAATGACCCAAAAAGAAGAAAAACATCAGATTTTAGCTTATATTTCCTTCTTCAAAAACCACGGTAATATGACATTAAACTGGGTAGTTCCACTGGGTGGAAATATTTCATGTCAGATGTTTACGAGAGCAATTTATTTTTGCCATTTAGAGTCTCATATTAGGAACATCTGATAAATGGTAAAAAGAAAATAAAACCACAGAAAATTGCCACAAACCAATGGAGAATGACAAAAGTGTGAGATGTTGCATCGATTCTTCTATCACATTGCATCAATCGTGATTTCACTGCAAACTTCTGGAGTTATTTTTATATTCATTAATATTCTGCAAGATATACTGGCAGATAGGATAATGACAGCAAAATCTAGATAATTCCTCAAAAAATGCAGTGGATTGCAATCCATTGATTTCATACTCCCACATTTCTGACAATACTAAGTTCATTATTTTTAATTCAATTCAGAGCTATTTTTTGCTGCATCTCTACAATCATGCCCCTCAAAAACTCTAATGTAAAGTGCAATTCATTTCCATAATACTGTATGAAATAAAGCACAAATATTTGTAACTGCGAATGCCTTTTAATTCTCCATTATTTTGGTATTACATGAACCAGGAACCTCTTAAGCAAATTATTATTACATCCCCATAAAAAAAAAAAGTTAACTCGATTGCAGATTTTTTAATACTTTTAATGCAACATCAAGCCTGTAATATCACAGATTAAGCAGATTAAGGATTGCAGAAAACAGAACAATTCCAGAGGATAAAAGTAGGTCCCTGATACTGCACAGCAAATGTAAGGTCATTCCTTCTACATTATCAGCCTCCTGAAAGCAGTCTACCTCATATTTTATATCCTACATGAAAAATGAGCATTTATGGACGCAGGGATGCACTTGCTTTAACCTGCTGCTCTCCGTGCCTTTCTTTTCAGCAAGTGTTAAAGAGAAACAAACCCAAACCATAATTTAATCAGTATAACTAATTAGAAGGTAGTGTACTCTGTAGCTTTTATATATTTCACATCAAAGAGCTAAAAAGAACAACATTATTCTTAATAATTAGCAAGAAAAAAAAGACAACGCTTTTATGAAAGCCTTATACGCTTCCTTGATGGCTCTGTTGTTTTCAGACCGGTGATATGAACTTGCATTGGTTTCTGTAAACCTTCCAATTTCTCTCTTTTTGATTTTTAAAAAAAATCACATTGATTTGTACTCGTTTCCGTTTTCTGACCTTATGCATTCCCCGTGTCCCAGCCAGAGTGCCCTGCCCCGTGTGCTGCCCCTGCACAGACTCATCACTCCAGGGGTTATTTATCCACTGCTCCACTCAAAACCCTTCTACAGTCTGCAAACACAGAGGCTGGCAGTGAACGAGTGGTGGATGTCCAGCCCAGGTTTGGCATTAGTGATCCCTGACTTCTGTTCACCAGTGGAAAAGCACTCAGCCCTAACTGCAGTTCGCAGACGCTGTGAGGACACTGCTCATCCACTGTGGATGTCCCTCAGCCCAAACCCTCGGCTGATTAGAGGAGGCAAGTGTTCCACTGCTGAGGGCAGCTCGCTGTGGTCAGAAAGGAAAGGTTATGAAAGCCACACTTCTGCTGGTACCACCACAATGCAGAAAGAAAGGACCCGTTTATGCTGACAAAACGCAGATTTCATTCTCATTTATGGATGACTCTGCAAGGTTATACCTGGGACTTTTTATGTGGCCTTACCTGATTGATTGCTGTTTGCTAAGCCTGCTCACCTGGTTCCTCCAACACCCTTTTACAACATCTTCAGCTTCCTGAGACTCAGGCTACCCCATAAAATCTGCCGCAGTCACAGGAGCTTCACAGAATAGAAAACCCTTCATGGCTCTCCCTCACTGAAGAGTGGTGGATGTTTAACTCCATATAGTGCTGCATTTCCACTCTGGAACGCGCCTAGTTTAGGCTAAATCCTCTTGGAATTGAGCTGTTGGACAAAATCTCTACCTAAGATGCACAAAGGAGGTGTTCAGAGGATCCTAAATTTTTAAGACAATTCTTTTTCATGAGGGCACCAAGAAGCACCTTTCTGACCTTGCAGTAAACCTTGAGCTTACTATTTCCATGTTTTGTTTTTTTTTCCTCAAAAAACCCCCCAACAATACAGCACTTCCTATATGAAAAACAGGTATTTAAGGAGAAACCTCCAGGATATTTCTTTCCCTCATTGTCTTCATCTTGGATATGGGCAGAGCAGTCTGGGGAAGAATCCAGCCTGGCATGGGAAATATGGACCATGTAACTTGGTCACAGCTGAAGGCCACTAAATCCAGGGCTGTGTAATCCCAACCAAAGGCACTGCCAGAACTGTTGCCTTCTTGAGATAAGAATGGAATCAAGACAAGGGAACAGAAAGTGTTGTGACCTAACTCCTGGTGCAGGAATGAAAAGAGAACAGAAAGTGTTGTGATCCAACTCCTGGTGAAGGAATGAAAAGTGAAACATCTCTGTATCTACACTGTTTCTAAAGAATAATGCGAAAACAGACACTCCTCCAACCTCCTCTCTGCCCCTACAGACACTGTTTTGTCCAAGAAAGCACATCAAGACAGTTTCCATTTGAATTCCAGCATCTTTGAAAGCACAGCTGAGCTCGAGCTCTTTCAAACCCTAAAACAGGGAGTGTGGAATGTTTAATCTTTAACAGGAGCATTTTTCCTCTGCTGCTTGACTGGCTTGAGGCAAATAGGTGTAATGGCATGCCAAATAAATCAATTAACCTGCTTAGGCTAATGACACTGTCTTGGGGACCCTGGTATGAAACTCTGGTTGGGTCTGGAGCCAGCTGCTATTTAAACAAAGGTGGAAACAGAGCTAAAGTCATTAACTAAGAAACGCATTTGCTCTCCAACTCTTCTTTGCACAAATTTTGCTTCCACTTGACACGGTTCACAGATACCCCATGCAGACGGGTTGCAGAGGTTTATCTCACTTCGCATGACTATGAGGAGTAAAGTCCTGCTCTCCTCCTGTCCTGCAGGCATGGCAGCTTGGTCCTTACCAGGAGATGAACTCCAGAGACTTGTGACTCTTCAGTTGAGGCTTATTAAGGGAAAACTTATGAAGGCTTTATTTAGGGGTTTGTGGTCAGTTTTTAGAAATCATAGAATAGTTTGGGACAGAAGAGACAATTTAAGGTCACCTAGTCCAACTAGAGTCATCTGGTCCATCCAGAGCAGGGACATCCTCAGTGAGACCCGTCCAAGCTGACCTTGAATGTTCCCAGGGATGGGGCACCCACCACCTCTCTGGGCACCCTGTGCCAGTGTTTCACTACTCTCATGGTAAAAAACTTCCTTCCATCTAATCTGGATTTATCCTCATAGACTGGTCATCGCTGGTCTAGATTCCATGTGGGAGATGGTTCAGAAAAGCTTCATGGGGAATCACCTTAAATCTGTAACAAACACAGCTGCCAGTTCCCAAGTACCCTAAAAAGTGGAAATTAGACTGAAAGTTACATAGTATTTTCCCTCTTTTACAAGAAAGCTTCGGGGGGTCCTATGCAATTCCAGTGTCTGTCACAGGATGCAATCTTAAGGAAAGAGTGAAATATATTTTAAATTTGTATGTGTCTTTTTCCCTGTGGATGCCCCAGTGCACATCTATGGATATTTGGCAGCACTGAAGAGGTTTTAAAAGGAAAAAAAAAGAGTGATACCTGTCAAGCTTCACCAAACTGTACAGAGAAGCACATAAAGCCAGCATTAAAAAAATTAAATTACCTCTGTGTCACTGTGAGATTTGAATCAACGCATGTTAAAAACGAAATTTAAAATAAAAACTACATATAACTGTATAAGAATATATCTATGTAGTTTATATAGTTATATATACTACATGGAAAACTACATAAAAACTATCTAAAAACTACATTTCTGGCAGGGCATCAGGCTCTCCCACAAGGGCACCAGCGACGAGAAAGCTCCATCATCACTTATTCAAGCCCTGCCTGCTGTGTCAGCTCTTCACTAACAGAGTGTCTCAGTGGAACCACTGCAAGGTGAGGTGCTCTTCTCTCAAAGTCCTCTGCAGGGGACCTTAGAAGGTAAATGCCCTTCCTCCCTTATGATCTGCATTTTTCTGCCTTGTTTGACAGCTGTCCTTGTTTTCCCGCACTGTATTTTGTTTGGTCAGTGTTTTTAAGGCGGCTCACAGAGCTGAAATATCAGTCTACAGCTTTCTCTAGACATGTTTCATCTCCAAACACCCAGGCTAGCCTCTGTTTTTTTCAGTCTTGCAGCACTTAATTGCAGTGTGAAATTGGTCTAAGAAAAAGACAGTCCTTACTTAATGTATCTTCTGCTTTTACACTAAACTCAGCTTTTCTAGTGAGAAGAACATTCTTTAGATCTGGAATTCATTTTCATTACATTTTAATCTACCTATTACCTAACAAGGGAATCATTCATCACGGCAAAAAAACTAAAATCAAACATCACTCATTATCATACCCCGCCCCCCCTTCTCAGAATCAAGTTTCAACAACTTTATGTTATTATTTACCATTTTCTTGAATGTTTCAGGAAGCACCTTATCACAGTATCAAACCCTCCCTGCCACTGGGGCATGTTTTTGTTACAGGGTATCACCACGACTGTGCACGTGGTTAACTCCTAAGGACACAAGGAAATTTCTGTGCTTTTAATGTAACTTTTCATTTAATCCAAACAGTGTCAACCACATTCCTCTCTGTTACTGCAATAAATACTGGCAGAAAAACAGGAAGGACCTCTGGGGGTAAGAATTACTTTTATACCAAACCAATCAACACAGTTAAAACAAGCTGCATTTAAAAATAAACCCACAGTTAAAGCATGCAGTAAAAACCTGAGCAGACAATTCCTGACCTTTAGGAGGCTGTGTGACTTGGGATTCTGGAATATTCTGGCTGAGAGTACTACTGGCTTGCAGGCTGAATAATTTGGTTAGCAGCCCCAAAACAGATCTCTCTTGCTCCCCCGCAGCTCTTTAATGTTTATCTGTTACATAAATGACTCAGGAATCCATTAATGTCCTGCATAAAGTATTACACCAAATATAAAAGCTGAGCAGAAATTAATATCCTCTATGCATATCCTCTTCCAACCCAAACCATTCTATGGTTCTACAACCCTGAACCAGTTTCTTTTCCATGAGAGCAGACAATGCTGGCTCCTGTTGATGGCAAAGGCCAGAGGATCTTGGCTTTTCCACTCCAATCAGTCTTCAGTCAAGACAATACCTGGTTTTCTCAGAGAAGAGACCAAAGACTGGAATTACTCTGAATCAGCATTTTGGAGTAAGAATTGTTTAAAACCCTCTTTTCTGAACACTGCACACTTGCCCTGTGGTCTGAAAGGCACCTGGATTGCCAGAAACAAGAGCACATGAGGGGTGTGCAGGGCCTGCTGCTGAAATGCTTCAACACCCAGCGCTGAACTAAAAGCACAAAGGTGTTTATTTTGGTTGCTGCAAGTTTTGCAAGTGGTGAGTAAAGGCCACGCAAATCCTCTGCTGATTTATGTCTCTTAATGGCAACAGGTAATGCCCTCAAAAAGTCTCATTTCAAAAAGTCCCTATATTCTTGCACCTAAGCTCTGAGATCAGCACGACCTAGCTACAGCAAATATGTTTTGTGCCCAGAGAACTGCATTTTTCAGAAATAATTTTTGAAGGGCAGCTGTTTGAGCCCTTCTCTCCTGGCCGTGTTCTCAGCAAGCAGCAATGCCAGGCATCCATTTGCTCCAGGGGATTTTACCACCAGGGAAAGCAGAGCACAAGCCTGGCACAACAGACCCTCCTCACCACCAGCAGCATCCCCATCTCCTCGCAGAACCATTAACCCTCTGTCCCGGGCACACCGATCCCACAGGTCTGGGATTACAAGCAAATACACCTTTAAATGGACAGTGAAAAGTCACTGGCTTTTGGGCAGAACTGCTCATCTAAAAATACATAAACAGGGTACCAAAGGCTTGAAAATATGCCTGCAGCCAGCATGCATTCAGCTGGGCTTTTCTTCTTAAAATATTTAACAAGACAAAGCGGTCAGACCGAACGGGCTTTTTTCTTTTGCTGCTTTTACGGCATTTATCTATAACCTTTCCGATGATCTGAAAATAGAACTTATCAGGACAAAAGGGTCTACTCAGAGTTATGTTGCCACTGCAAACACGTCTCCTCGGGGGGACCAAAATAACTATGTTTGTTTCTTTTCTGCAGTTTGAGTGTGTGCGCTTACAAGGAGAGAAAAAAAGCCAAACTGGGGGAAAAAAAAAAATTGGTCTAAATAATTTTTGTTATTTTTTTCCTCATTACTTTTAGAATGCAAACTGCTGTCTTTCAATTCAACATGAGAAACCTCCCACGGACAAGGGGGCAACCACATGCTCGTAGTCCAACCTGGTTTACAGCCCCTCCAACACTGCTGCTCTTGCTGTTCCAAAGCCTCAGGACAGGCACCATGCTCGGATTTATCAGCAAAACAGCAGCTCCTGCTCAGTGTGGTGCAAAGTCTGCTGAAGATACTGAGAATCTCTGCACTGACCTCAGTGACCTTCAGATCAAATGCACAGAAATATCAGCATGATGTGCCAGCAGGGAGACACCAGAGGAATACAGTTCTCTTCTGAAAACACAGGAAAAGCTACAGATTTGTAGTTTTCTTTGCCTTTTGTTTTTTTTTTTTCAAAACCACAGAATATGTCCTTGGTAATATTTGCTGCATAATACACAACTCCTTTTTCTTTTTTTCAGCCTCTTTTCTTGTGTAAGGTGAAAAGCAAAGGCTCACAGTGAAAGCTGAAGCTGGAGGTGCAACCCTGAAGAGACGAGCGTGGGAGGACATTTCTGCCTGAGCAGAATCCCACTGAAGCCAAGGGACTGCCCGCTCTGCCCACACAGCTCTCCTTGCCTCAGTTAAAATTACAACTTCGTTTTATTCCATCTGTGATCTCACAATTCATTCTAGAAATGAATGTAGGCGATAGAATACCAGCTCTGCACTGCAGTCAACACCACACCTGGATTAATCTGTTTAAAGGGCTAATCAGGACAGATCAGGACAACAGTTCTCAAGATGATCCCCAAACCAGCCTGGCCACAAGGATTGTTTTAAGGTTGGAACTTCATAGTCCTCCTGACAGGGATCACGTTGAACCGTATTTTTTTGGGGAAAGATCAAAGGTTCTAAGAGAAGTTATCTAATTTTGGTTGACCTCCCATTCTCAATTCAAGGGCAAGTGGTAATGAAGTAGAAATCATTTCCATAACTGAATTGCAGAGCAGTCATTTAACAATTAATAAGCGATCCACTCAGCATATGAAAAACTGAATAGGAAAATAAACACGTGAGAATCAGAGATACCTCTGCACAAAGAAAGGGTTCAGCTCTTCCACATCAGATATTTAATTGGTTGTCTCTTTCTTTTTCTTGCTGTGAACAAGGGGAGAAGAAGGCAATGAAATATAAAAGACCTTAACCACTTCTCCTGAGGAAAATGGAGATGATGTGAATGGCTCATTTAGCTTTCTGTGCCTTTGAAGCAGAGGAGAAGCCTCTTTTCTTTATTCTCCACAACAGCAACCTGTCTTTGTCGGCCTGCACCCACAGTGTGGACACCAGCCTTTAGCAGAGTGGGCACGTGTCTCATCAGTGATAAATCTGCAACACCGCAGCCTATTTCTCCTGCATCAGGAAAATATCAGATTTGTGACTGGCTCCCCTTGGCAGATGTAAGGTCACTGCTCTTGCTGTAGGACTGTGAGAAATAGAACATTTCACCTCCTCCCCATTCCTGGGATCGAGCTAAAGATGTCCTCCTGGGAGACCAACCTAAGCACCAAGGACTTTGCCTCGTGGACCTCATGCTGGCCTGGCACACCGTGGCCATGAGGGCACAGGGACACCACCCCCTGCCTTCTCACTGCAGCTCTTGAGTGGAAGAAGTCATGTAGCAGCTCTCAGATAAAAGCAAACTGAATGCTGCTATGATTTCAGGCAGGGAGATGAGATGGAGAACAGCATTATGCAACTCAAAGCCACCCCTCCTAAAGAAGCAGGGAATGGGAGGACGATGTGCAATGCCAAATGCTGTTGCCTGGTTTTAGACAGCTGTCCTGAAGTGGAAGTACAGTAAAATCTCTGAGTGGACCTGCGTCCCTAAAATGCATGTGCTTCTTCTCTTTTCAAGCATCAAAACACTGCACAGGATTTTTAATGCTGGCAAGCCTAGGGGTTTGTACCGATGGCTGTTCTTTCTGCTGCCCTCTTGACCAAAAGGTGCTAACAAAGCCGGGACTAACTGTGCACCAGCGAGATAAAAACACCTGGTTTTGGTTTAAATACCTTGCTTTTCAAACCTCCTGCTTCCTGGGAAGCTAAGCCCTTACCTGTGAAAGGACTGGGAGGTAGTGGAGACTCTATGGAAAGATTCAGATTATTTTGAGGGCTAGTAGGGAAAGAGGGGCCTGCATATAAAGGCAAAAATGCCAAAGAGAACACGGAATATCTGTCTGCCTTCCCTGCCTGCCTGCAGGATTTTCATGTCCCTCCCCACCCTGCTAATGTCTATTAAGTCTTTCCATGTCTATTACATCTTTCTTTAAGGTTAGGAGACAAGAGTTAGCATGGATTTTGCAGAAGCAATAAATAATTAAATTTTCAGGTTTATTTCCTCCCACTCTTCAAGTTTGCTTTTATCTGACCCCCTGCTGAATGCCGAACAGGGATTTTCACTGACCAGCCAACACTTGCACCCCTGGTTTTCCCTTCCTTCTCAAGCCTTTACAACACACACGGAGCTCAGCTGGGTTTATAAAACCCAAATGACTCCTTCTCCAAAGCACCATTTCGTCTCCCTTCTGGAGATTTTTTTACAAGTCACACAATAATTAGTAAAGCTGGGTTCAAGTCATGTTAGCTGTTGTCTGTATCCACCACAGAACTGCTGGGATTAACTTCCCAGAGCCTGCCA
This sequence comes from Struthidea cinerea, assembly GCA_013397865.1. Taxonomy (NCBI): domain Eukaryota; kingdom Metazoa; phylum Chordata; class Aves; order Passeriformes; family Corcoracidae; genus Struthidea; species Struthidea cinerea. The sequence continues at coordinate 90,590 of VZTI01002061.1, forward strand.
AGGCGTCTGCAGGGAGAGCAGAGCATGGGATGCTGTGCAGGCACAACACCCACAGGACCTGCCTGCTCCGTGCCTGAGGCAAGGCCAGAAGTGGAGTTTCATTCTCAGAAGGGCCAAATCTGCTCAGAAATTGAAAACCAAGTTTGATAAATAGCTAAAAGGTTCTAGGAAAAACGGTGGCATGCTGGGTTCCTTGCATTCACTCTGCTCCGCTGCAGGCTCGGCAATACAGTGCTGGATGTTATAAAATGAGCCTTAATTTCCTTGGAAAAAAGGATTATCCTGAGATAAAGAAGGCTGGGAAGTAGCTTTACATTTGGAATGGCCTTTCATCCCACAAGCCCAATTAGCATTTTTGGAAACAAGTTGTAGACATGTAAAGTCATTTCTAAAATATCAGCCTGAGTTATAAAAAAGATATTGGCACTATGGAGCTCCTAAAATAACCAGGGAGAGAATTTGGCCTTTCCGACCTCCTTTGATTGGATCCCCAATAAACAAGTTCTTGATAAGAAAGTCAGCATTACCATTGAATGGGTCTGTGCTACTTCTGCATGCACCCACTTAACAAAGGACTGCCATTAAGTGCTGATAAAATACCTTAAATTGACATCACAGACCTCAGCTTCTCATTTCAAACCAACACAAGTGGCAGTGTTTGGTTGTGATTTGGGCTTTTTGTGGTTGTGTGGCAGCAGAGCAGGGGAGGCACCACAAGCACCCCCCACCCCAAAAAAGCAACAAAAAAAGAGTAACTTTAAAAAAAGTAACTTCCACTGTACCTTTTAAGAAAACCAGGCAGTCACACAAAGAAATCAAATACATCTTTGGTGTGCTATGAAACCAGAACAACACACCCTTGCTGCAAAACATCCCAGAGGTGCTTTCCAGAAGGAACACTGAATCCACTCTTGGAATCCTGTGCTACTGCCAAGGGATTAGTACAATTTTCAGGCCACTGTTGAATTTCAAACAATAAAATAGGTACAGACAACATCAGATTTGGATTTCTGTTTTTTAATCTCACTGTGTTTTTCCTATCACATGATCTTCCCACGAGCTGATCCAAGGGAAGTGCAGTCATAGACCTTGGGCTGGAAAGACTCAGTGGTCAAACCTCAGCAGCAACTTCAGAGATGCACTTGAAGTTCAGACAGTGAGGGGCCCTACATCACTCGCCCTCATGAGAAAAAACAAGTAGGGATGCGAACGGACCTGCCTGTGAACCACTTGAGAGGAGTCACGATTTCCCTTTCTGGAAACCTCTCCCAGAGGTTACCCTGAGTGGATAATGCACTCCCCTCCTTCCACTGTCCTCCAGTGCTGCTCTTCAAGAACGTGCCTGATGAAATTTCCATCATGAAACCTCCAAGAAAGCCAAAGTCTTCCTGAACAGGGGAATAATTGCAGTGCTACCATTGCAGATGAGCCTCAAAACCATGGAATGGTCCTTGCACTGCATCTCTGTACAGGAGTTAAGGAGGAGGCAAGAGGGTCATTTGCTGCGTCAAAAAAACCCACCCCAGACAACATTTTTCATCTGGATCAGACCTCTAATGCAACTCCCATTTTCTTGCTAGTTTTCAGTTGCCTTGGATTCTGTGCCTCAAAATGGTCATGAACAGAAAATGATAAGGAAACACATCTCCACTCCCTCCCACCACACATTACACATCTTTTGTGAGCAAAACGACCAGGACTTTGTTTCAAAGTGTGGAAAAGCATATTTTTAACTGCTGCTAAAGACACGGTGAGTCATTAATGATCTGGGTGCCAGGAGACCGTGCTTTGTGAAGTCACTACTGCTCATTATTTCAAGAAAACAATTAGTCAGAACCAAAAATGAAGCCCTGGAGCTTCCAGGAATTGGATACTGTTCTTCGGATCATTCACAAACAGCATGAAGAAAGTAGCAGGTGTCTGGACCATCCCCTCACCCCTTTAAAATGGGTATAAATACTTGAGATAATCTCATACATAAGGGACAATAAAATAGAGATCCCCTTCAGGAGCTGCGGATGGGGAGGATGGAGGGATGGAAATGCTGAAAAATTATTCTTATTTACTGACCTGGCTGCATTAAACTCCAAGCTACCTACCTTTTATTTTTAAACAAGAGTCTTAAGCACCTAAAAATAATAGCCTGAGAGGAATACTCATACTGGAAATAAGTTCAAATAACAAAACCCACAGTGGTCAGAATTTGGATTAGACTTTCAAAAGACAACACACTGAATAGAGAGTGTATTACCAGAAACAGAACATTTGAAGCCATTTCTTTTCATTAAAAAATGAATCATCATACTTTCCCCCAGCTAACACCCATTTATCTAACTATAATGAGGGGCTGGCATTTGATGTTTTATTTGATGTCTACAGATTCACCCACCAGAACATAACTACTGCAGGAGCAAAAAGAGCCTAGCACCCAGGTCTGAGGCACCAGTAGCACTGTGTAAAGTTCTTTAGTCTCAGAATGGCCACATCCATATGGACAGATGCACTCAGCTCAATGAGATTTATTGCTATGAGATAAAATGCCCAGAAAAGCAGCTTTCCTAATTCTTTGTCTTAGGTAAAAGCTCTAATCTCTGTCCCCTTAGTTTTCAGCTATGAAGGGCAAAACAGAGTTGCTGGGTTGGATTTTTTCCCTTAACAAAACCCCAAACAAACCCCCCAAACCCCAAACCCACAGTTTTGTTTTGGAGCCACCCATGTGTGACACAGCCAAAGTGTTCAGCAGTTGCAGCAAAATACTTTGAGCTTCACAACTGCAAAAAGATGATCCCACGCTACAGGCACTATCCCAAGGCCATATTAGATATAAGGGGGCTTAACACCAGGATGTATTTTGAAGCCACGTCTCTTCTTTCCCTAATTCTGCTGTTCATTTTTGGGGCCCGTTATCCACGGATTGAGCATCCCAAAGCGTGCAGCAGCACACCACTACCCCTCAAATGCAAACCTGGGGCACTTAATAGCAGCACTATTTAACACGTGGTGTCCCACAGCTACTGCTGGATGTGCTGCTTAATGTTTACAGCTCAGCTAAAAGCAGCTTTGGAAAAGCCATTTTTCAGCCACACGTACAAATGTTAATGATTAATGTGCTTTTGCACGAAGTGGGGAAGAGGAACAGATGCAGCAGAATGGAAACAATAGCAGGGAAAAGGTTGTTAGGGAAACATACGGTGTAAAAGTTGAAGAATGGAGGAATGGTCCACCCTTGGAGTTACCAAGCTCACAGTAAATGGAGGTGCAGTTTCATTTTGGGGAGAAGACAATTTGCCATCATACAAACGCCTTCATAGGTGACACAACAGGGCAGCACTCTTTAAAGTACGTACAGAAATGTTTCTTGCTGAGGGGGAGGTAAACCCCTTCAAAACCTTTACAACAGACATAATTGCCTAAAACACACCAAAGACTTCTGGCTGAAGAAATCAAAATTGGCATGTATTTTCTTCTCTTTCCTTTTAGCAGTCATTCAGATGTGATAAGGCACCTAACTGAGCAATCTGAGATTTACTTCCTGTGAAGGACAACACAATTTAGGATGGGAAAGTAAAATTTGAAGCAGCCTTTAAACAAAATCTCCTGTCTCAAAAATATGCTTCAGTACCTTAGCATGACTTTGAGTATCAGAAAAAGCTTGAAACACAATCAGACCTTTCAGGAGTTTGGCTCCTCATGGCAAAACACCACGTCTGCCTGGGGAGCAGAGGGCTCCTTCTGGATGGCCCTTCCTGAGAAAGGGCTATCAGAAAGCTGCCACCTCTGACTGCAGGAGGAGAGCCATGGCACGGAACTACCCTGCTCAAGATCCTTCTCACCCACTTCTTGGAAGTTTCCTCTTCCTCAACCCAACAAGTTCTTTAAATTGTCCTGCCATGTGCCTGAAGCACTCAGGAAAAGCAGAGTCAGGAAGGCTGTGCAAAGCACCCCACTCATACAAGAACAGTAAGGCAACCGTGTATTTTAACTATCTAATCACGGACTGAGTTTATTACCAGAATTTTATGTTCTGCAGTATCTGTGGGGTCTCCACAAGAAAGCAAACATCCCCAATTCAATAATGTGAATCCCATTGCAGCAAGGAAGTTCACACAAAATTCTTTTAATGCCTGAGCCAGGTTGGTTATTTGAAAGAGATGCCAGTTCACAGGGCAAGCGACCACGCTGAGAGCTTCAAAACCTGAGATTCAGTAATCCATCAGCAGTCATTAGTGTCCCATTTAGTCTCTAATGCCCTTACTGTTCTGTTCATGGATTACCCAGTTCTGCTTTAAAAACTGCAGGATGACATAAGACTCCTGTTACACAAAGCCGTACCACATTCAGCATGGGAACAGTTTGTATAAGGCTGCAAACCTGTTGCATAAGCTTTACAGGGAACCACGTTGTACATGGATTTTATCTTGTTCAATGTGTCTAGTCTATAATCTAGTTTCCAAAAATATCATTATAGTTTCTTCTTGAAATAAAAAAAAAAAAAGTTTGAGATGAGATGATGCTACCTATGAATGTTTATATTGGTGATGCTTTAATGTTTGCATAAATACTTGTGTGACACTTGCTTTGTATCCTTCGAAGTGAGCTTTGCATGAATTCTAGATGTATTTATCTTCCATTAATGACAGTATCCACGAATCCAGACTGTTTTCCTTTGAAAAAAAAGAAAAAAGGATTTTAAAGAAGCAGGGAAGAACCTCACAAATCAATTGCCTCTGTCACACAAATCAATTGCCTCTCTCAGATGACAACAACTGGACTTGTTTTTAAGTAAATGGACTTGTTTTTAAGTCACCAGTGAGCAAGGGATCAATACAAGCAGGCAGCTCCCAGCCAAACTCAAGCTTGGATGAATTTTCAGAGCTGCAAGATAGGCTTTGTATCCTAAAACTCAGAGGAAGGTGAGGGGATGTGAAAGACCCAAGATTATGATCAAGGAATCTTTCAGATCCTCAGATTCACAGAAAAAAACCCTGCATTTGAGACTTGTCACCTTAGAAACTGAAGTCTTGGCAGCAAGCAGTCCTACCCCTCCTCCCATCCAAAATAAGGAAAAAGCCAGTGGCTTTTGAAGATCTTTGAAGCTCCCTGTGCTGGGAGAGGGCTGATCATTAATGACCAGAAGATACACTAGGCAGAACTAAAAACAACGAGACTGGCTCCTGTCTGCAACTCCAGACATTGTTCCGGGAGCCTGAAGGAATTTTTCATCTATATTTCAATTTTTTTTTTCAAAGGGATGCCTCTGTGTGCATCCAGGCATCCATCAAGTACTGAGGAAAGCATCTCGCCCGACAAAGGCTTTTCTCCTGGTTTTCAGTTTTTCACAGCGTGTGCTGTTGAAATCAGAGCTCTAACCTGAGTGCCTTCCACATCCATCAAAGGCCAAAGTACAATCCAAACCTGAGACTGCAAACTTCTGCTGTTACATCCAGCAATCTTGATTAATTCAAGGCTTGAACATTCTCAGAAGAGCAAGGGTGAGCACTATGCCCCATGCTGATGTCAAAGTGCCTTGCTCAGCCGAACGTTACTCCCATTTGAAGGTTTCATTAGCAATAATTACTTGTTTTTCTTAAGCCTTTACTTGCACCTCTTGGAAAATCTAACGGGTTAAAGACTGACAGAGCAAAGCACTCAATACCCTAATCAATACAGCACTCAGTGTGCTCCCTTTCAAAAGGTTGGTAGTAAATTTATCCATAAAGTATTTTCTGGGAATCTCATTGCATGGGTTTAGAACTGCACGGTGAAAGAGAAGAGAAACTCTAGGTTTCGTTTGAGGAGAGCACTTGGGCTGCAGCCCACTGGCCCCTCCTGGTCCCAGCCAAGGACTTCATCCCTCTGCACATAAGAAATTAGCTTAGGATCACCAGAAAGCTTCAGCATTTGCCTTTTATAACTTTGTTTATTGATACCTGTTAAGAAGTTTGTCCCAAAAAATGTAGGAAATGGAGGTCTATGGAATCTGCTAATTAAAGGTTTAATTGAGGATGATGCTGCATCTGGGGTGGGCTTATTCATTTATGCTGCTCAACACTGATGAGCTCATCAGCAAATTATGTAAAACAATCCACATTCTGTAACATGAAAAGCAAAGTTATTTTGGGCAACCCATGTGAAAATAAAAGCAAAATGCATCTCCAAAGCCCTTTCAATTTTGCTCCCTGGGTGCATTTGTTTCAGCAGCCTGGCTCGCCATCTATGTCCTGAATCTTCCCACAACTGTGATCCACAAAAAAACAGGGACACAGTAACTAAACACTGATTTCAACTTACAAAACAAAGTTGTTCACATTTGCTGGTAAAACAATCCCTGCTCCTGTTGGACTGAACTTCAAAACACCTCAGCTAACTCACACCACAGATAAAGCTCTAAAAATAGCTTGCCCTTAAGACCAAAACAAATGATCCCGTTCAAAAGGCATCGTTCCCTCCTCATCCTCTGAACGTTATGCATGCCGAAAGAATTAGAAACAAAATTAGTCATTTTATCCTCTATTTTCCTCAGAACTACCAAACCTACAGGCACCTGACAGAGCTCCAGTGTAGAGGAGTGCAGCAGCCTCAGCTGTACAGCATCGGGAAAGAAAGCCAGAAAATGGTTATTCAGCTCTTCAGGTATGTGAAAGTGCAGGATATATCACAGTCAGCAACTCCACAAGTTCAACCTGAACTCTTGGTCCTGGATTATCAGTTGTTGACACTCTCCTCAAGGCACAGGATTACAAATACTCCCTCTGAAGCTTGTCATTAGGCATTCCAAATGAACTGCAGAACAACCCCGAACCTGAAGGTATCTTAAGTAACAGATGACTATGAAAAACACAAAGTGAACCTAGGAAAAGACCATGACCTTCAAGGAGGCTTTTCCTTAAACCATCCTTTCTTGAACAATCTGTTTTTCTCCCAAGTGTTTTTAAAAGTTAAATAAAAAGGTTTAAAAAGTTAGTAAAACTTGATGGTTTACTCATGCCAAACATGTCACAGAAACTTTTGTTATGGGTGGTTTTTCTAAGAGAAATTACAGGGGAAGCAGAGATGGCTTTAATTAAAACAATGTAAAATGGAGTGTAAGTGGTTATTTACATATGGCTTAAGTACTCATGGGAGGAGTGGGAAGAAAGCTGGATAAATATTGAACACTACCAGTTTCTCCCTCCTTTAGGACAAAGAGTACCTACTCTTAGCTAATTTTAAGAATAAGTGTTATTTGAAGAATTACCAATTATTTCTGAAGCAAAGCTTAGTCATCGACTAAGCATGAAATATCAGAGTATTTTTCTAAACATGCACTGAATTCCAGATTTCCTGGATATCAGTAATAATTAAATATTTTGTATTTTATAAGATGCAGCATTAAAGTAACAAACAGTATTCTTAGAAATAGGCACTTTCCTTTAGAATAAAACTCAAACTCATTAAAATCCCCTCTTAGAAAATGAAGCTTAGCAGCTGAGGCATGGGTGATGGACATCTCACAGAGGTAACTTGAGGAGATAGCAGTATGTGCCTCCACAATAAACCGGTCTCTTAAATCAAAGGACTGTCGGTGCATAGGTAACTTTATGAGGGAAAAGCAAACATGTAATTGCCAATAAAAGCCTCGCCACACAATTGATGCGTGTTGTCTAAAAAACAAAGTCCAAACTAATTATGTTTATTTCAACAGCAGCTGATGCAAACCTTCCACCCTCAGCGGTGAACGCAGCGAACGTGCCTGGAGCCCTGACGGGATGAGGGGCTGGGTTCATCCTCTGAGCATGGCTGCAGGTCACAAAGTGTCCCTAAATCTTTTCAGCTGACCTGGGTACACTGTGGTTGAGCAACCACAGGGCATTCTGGCATAGGGATGTGTCACGGGTGGCTACCACAACAGCTGCCGGAGCTCTGGTGCAACAGGATGGAGGGCAACGCCTTGGGAAAACAAGCCCTCTCCCTGGGAAAACATACCCTGCCCCAAAACCTTTTTCAAGGACCCATTTGTAAACAGCCAGGCACCAGCATCTTGATAGTTAATGTCATGCACCAGATCCCATCACAGCCCAGCAGCAAAGCCATCAGAAGCCAAGTGCTGCCCAGCTGGGCAGACAGCGCTGCTTGCCAGGACTTGGCCACCAGCACTTCACCAAACAAAAACGCCTTTCTTGGGAGATGTGACTTTACTATCAGGCACTGCAACAAGGACTGCAATTCAGTGCCCAGAAAACAACAGAAGACTTGATCCTTCCCACGTGAACACGCCAAACAGCGATCTGAAGAAATAAAGCATAAGGCAAGCTAAGCTTTAGCCATGTTTTTCATGGAGAAAAGCCTCAAGGTGCTAAATTTAAACACTGATAATAAAGGAGATGCTGTGTTGCTTCCTCTTCGTGAGATGTCTTCCCCCACTACTCATTTCACCAGGCACAGAGCAAACCAACATGAAAGAAGCTGAATTTTGCAGGGAAACATCTCCTTCCCTGCTAGAACGAGGAGAGACTCCTCTGAGCCCCAGCTGCCACAACATGAAGCAGACAGGCTTCTCCTCCCTGCACACAAGCACCACACCACACACCTCTGCAGAACATCGCTTTGCAGAGGTGATTCGTAAATGGTTTAAGCCTGGTGTGGAACTCACCTCGTGCAGGCACAAATGCTATGATAAATTACAGCGTGTGCACAGGGGACAGAAGGCAGAGTATCATGACAGAAATAGCCCTGTCTCCATCATAGTTTACTGTTTTTCTTTCATTTTCATTTCAAATACACTTTAGAGATAAGCACAAAAGACTTTTTTTTTTCTTTCCAGGTCAGATACAATGAACTTGTCCTGAAAGAATTTAACCTTGTTCTCCAGAAACACTACAAAAACAAAGTTTTCTGCATGCTGGGAAGAACAGAAACAAACCCATAACTTTAAAATCCAGCAGCTGCGGGCTGAGCTCTCCTGTTCCAAAGCCAAACGCTTTGCTCTTCGTCAGCAGGCTGCACCCAACAGCTACAGCCCAGCACTTCAACGCCTTCTTTCATTTCGTTCATTGCTCTTCCACTTTTTTTTGTCCATGTCAATACATGCAACATTATGATAACACAGACAGCTGATAACATCAAAATGTGAGGATTTGGGAAGTCTTTTTAAGTTGGTATCAGCTGCACTACAGGATTTGGCCAGACAGCTCCTTCCACAGAAAGCCACACAATGAAATACAGAAGTTTTCCCTCAGCCATGAATTGTCTGATACGTAATTTCAAAGACAAATATTTACAAATTTCCTAAGAAGCAAAGGCACACAACTCTTTTGCTGGTTTACAAGTACAAAACGTATTCCTGTGAAGTGATAACATTTAAAAAATTACCAATAAAGCCTTGACTAAAATTTCTCTCTTTTTGACCTACCTATTTATTTCTACATTTTTTTCAGGAAGTTTCTGAATTCTGAGTATCAGCAGGGCTGCTCCCTGGCATGAAACTCCCTCACCCAAGGAGCGCACAGGATAAACAGGGAAAGCAGGCTAAGTTAAGCCAGAAGTTCAAGACAGAGAGGTCAGCAGGCATTCCTGTGGATTTATCCCTGGTGAAAAAGCTCCACAGATAGTGCTGGCTGCTTCCTGCTCAGACAGAAAGAAACTCATGTTGCCATTTTAGGTGATGCTTCAACGTCGAATAAACGGTGTTTTTTAGAACACACTGACATCTTCCAATGAAAAGATAACCTGGATTTAATTGTGTGTCTTCACAGCCATGCTGTCAAATCCAGTCCCTCGTGCTCCAAACACCACACAGTCGGCAACTGGATACATAACAGTTTCCTACAGTTTTGTGATATAGAATGTCTAAGTAATTTCATTAACCCTATGATAAATCTTTCATACTGGTATTCACTGCAAAAATATTGATATGATATTAAATTTAAATTATTCCATATTTTTAAGATGCAAAGATACACTTGCTAAGGATTAATAAAGGCAAAACAGTCTCAGGCAAAAGAAAGAAAGAGAAAGGAAAGCAGAATTAAAGAGGTTTAATTGCTTTTGCAGAAGTGTTCACATCTTCGGTTGCAAGTTTAGAAACCTACTCAGAGCCACACAGAAATATTTCTGTGGGCAACAGATGATCAGTTGGTGGATGAAGATTTTGTTTCATTTAGAGCATTAGAGGAACAAATTCCCTCTTTTTTAATCGACATGGAAGTATTTTTCTATTATTTGTATTACAACTTTTATAAATGTGCAACCCTCACCAAAAAATTACACTCACCTTGAATTTCCTTCTTGTTTTAAAAACTGAGAAGTCAAAGTGTAAAAGACACAGGAGGGAACAGGACACCCCTCCAGCTCTGGAGGGGAACAATCAGCAAACTCTCAGCTTTTACTTAGGGATAATGTTACAGGCACAGCTATTACAATGTCACTGAGTTCACGGGAGACAAATACCTCACTAAAAATCCCTTTCACAGCGCACCCTCTCTTTTCACCCCTTCTTACCACTGGCAACAAAAAGATGAAAAAGTGTGACCTCCCAAAGGAGGCAGGAAAATGCAGCCACTCAAAGCATCAGTGTGTGTGGTTTTGGATGGATCAAGGGGCAGGGAAAAGATGACGAACAGTCGTCTCCACCGAGGATGGACAGCAAACACGTGTATTGGTATCACAAACAACCTTCTCTTTGCTGCACCAGTTGAACTTGGGAGGTGGCTTTTCGAGGCGCTGGCTGAGCAACCAACAGGCTTTTCCAAAATATTTGTGCAATAAACCACACTGAGGAGCATTCACCCCAAGCCCCGTTAGCTGTAGTGCTTAAGGTAGTCTTTGTCAGGCTAAATCTGCCCTCCCCATCGACCCCGAGCCTCTCCCTGGAGAAGCCTCTCCCTCCACTGACCACACAAGGAACCTTACAGAGACAAGACTCAACACACCCCATTCAGCAGCAATTCTGACTGCCAAATATTAGGTGGGGAATAAACCTTCCCGGATGTCACCTCGTACTTCTTGGAGGCAGCCGTTTGAATTTTGTGTTTTGTTGTTGTTTTCTTCGCTGCGTTCATTCCGACTGCCCATCAGGTTACACTAATTTTGTCTCCTCCTAGGGAGAAGATCTTTTCCAAGGCTACCTCTGGCACCTTGGATACAAGCTCCATGAGACTGTTCCCACTACCAAAAAACCTGAAGGAATAGCCCACAGGTGTGTATCAGGATCCATAGCACAGAGGGGAAAAAACACCCTGCTTGCAGATCAAGACTCTCTGGGTCCAGCCAAGCTGAAAAAGAATGAAGTACTGCCATGCCTCAGGAGAACAGCATCTGTCTGAAATCTCACTGATGTTCTGGCACTGTACTTGGAACACAAAACCTCTCCTTCAGCTGCTGGCGGGAGGGGGAACAGACTAAACCCTGAGTAATTCCACTCCTGTCACTGTAATTCACATTTTCTGACATCATCCCAAGCCCCTGCGTAGCAGGAAAACAGCCAGCCCAGTGCACGGAGGCTACGCTAGGGAAGATGAGCATCACAGAGGAAAGCTGGAATTCAAGTCCTCATGGAATTAAATAAACCCTTGCAGTATTTTCAGAATTCCTGCTGTGACAACACCTCTTTGAGGCAGCGATATTGCCCCATTTCAGCCACATCCTCGGTGAAACACAAGCCATTAGTACAACAGTAATTCATCACCTCGAGCCTTCTCTTGCTCTCTGGACTCTTTTACAAAAAACAAGGCCAGCCTTAGAGACAGAGCTTTAGCTGAATGAACACAAAACCCCGGGGATTTGCCCAGGAAGCTTGACCCCAGGTAGGTGTTGCAGGGTAGAGTCTGTGCCCTTCTTTTTGAAGTAGGAGGAAAAAAATAAACTATTTTGAATCTCAGATCCTGAGATTAATAACAAATCAAAAATCAGTAAGTGTCCCCTTTTTAGATGCTGAAAATTAGCCTTTGTCAAGCCAACACAACAAGTTACTTAGATATAACAGAACCAGATTTTCCGTGTTTCAATGTTCATATTTGTAAAAGTTCTTCCAGAAGAAAGCTCTCCCACTCAAAGATTTATTTCCAGCCCCTGCCCCAGTTTCCCAGTAAGTTAGTTTCTAGTGCTTCTGGCCACTTGGTCCTTACGTGACCCATGAATTAGGAGGAAAAAAAGAAAGAATTATGGTATGCTTACAGCTTAAGTTCTCATTAATTTGTTTGTTGCCTTTCTCACACCTCACAGCCCCTCAAGAGAAAGCTGTTTTGATTGTTGAAAACAAGGTATGCTTCAGGTTAGGCAGAACTAGGAATTCCAGCCTCACTGGGTTAGAGACAGGACAAACCCCTGCCACCACTATCCCTCACAGGATAGTATCAGCAAGATCATGGTACCAACCACTTACCAACCCTAAGGAGGAGGATAATGTTGTACCTGGGACTCCAGTATGGTTCTGGAATCACAGGAAGCGTTGCCATGTTCTGGAATCACAGGGAAGGGAAATTACACAGCCCTGGTGCCACAAGGGATGTCTAAACACAATTCTGAGTTAGCTCTGGTCTTCCATCTGTGGCCATGGCCTTGAGGTCAGTGTGCAATGCATTTTCCATGTTTTAGAAAACTGTTTCAAGCCCAGAACAAGACTGTTAAGAACTGCTCCCTGAACAAGTTAAAGGCCAGGGAAGTTAGGAGAGTTTTCTATTTCTACTTCCAGAGAGCTCCTTACCAGTGTTCATTTGAAACTCATGTTCAGAAGCAGAGCTCCATTTGTCTTTCAGTGATGAGCACTTCTACACAGGCAGATTCCCATGTCAGAAGCCGTTCTCGTGCAGCTACAGCAGTATAAGGCGCTGATAAGCACTAAACAAATCATTAAAAATTAGTTTCTTCTCAGGTAAATAGCACTGACATTGCAGCGGAGATTAGATATGCCTCTTGTTTCAGCATCTTGGAATCAAAGCAATAAAAAAAACCTCACAAAAATGATTTGACAAGTACATGCAGGCAGTGTGACAGTGTTTAAGATCACCATGGTACCTGACTGCAATGCTGTTCAATGATGACAGTGACAGCAAGCCAGAAATCTGGAGGTTTTTCAAACAAGACAAGCTCCAAGGCTCCCTTTTAGATTCTGATTTCCTTGGGGGGAAAAAGAAAGGGGATGCAAGTGCACAAAGAAAAGATGCGATGACGATGATGACTGCGTTGAGTCCCTGGGGGATGAAACAACTCCAGGGTGATGCATCTTACACTAATAAGCAATTCAGAGCTTTAAAAGCAGCATGTACTTCCTCTCTTCCCCTTAAAACACGTCCTTAATATAGGAATTATTAGAAGTTAAATGCTAGAGGAGAAGCAAAATCTTTGAAGAGACACAAATACAGTACAAAAAAAGTGTCTTTGTAAGGTTAGGATTGGGCCCATCCTTCATAAGCATGACATATGGGATTAACCCATAGAATCACAGAATGAATTAGATTGGGAAAGACCTCTGGGATCATCGAGTCCAACCTGTGATCCAAAACCACAGTGTCAGTCAGACCATGGCACTGAGTGCCACATCCAGTCTTTCCTTAAACACCTCCAGGGATGGTGACTCCACCACCTCCCTGCGCTGTATGTTCCAATGCTCAATCACCTTTTCTGTGAAGAAATTCCTCCTAAAAATTCCAGAAAGTACCTCAGAAAGAAGTCAACAGCTCCTCCCAACTTAGTTCCATCAACAAACTTCCTTAGTATCCCTTCAGGGCCTGCGTCCAAGGTGTTTATGGAGATACTGAGGAGCACAGGGCCTAAGTGAAACCCCACTGGTGACAGGCTGCCAGCCTGATGTCACCCCATGCACTGTAACCAGTTGAAATAACCAGATTTCTGTCCTTGCAGGAACCTCACAAGAAACACTCTCTGGCTATCTCCAGGGCCTCCTCCACCCTGAGATTTCTCTCCTTGTCAGTAATTGATAATTTGCTCCTGGCACACCCGCACGCAGCGAGTTGGCAGGGGTGCAGCCTTGTGAGTTTGAACACAAGTTTCCAAAAAAAGTCCACAGGCATGTATGCTTGTGAGGGGGTGAGCTACACGAGTACCTCACACATTGCAGTGACTCAAACGGGGAAATTTCAGAGATGAGAAGGAAGAGGAGACAAAGTGAAGAGCAGAAAAAAGCCAGAACAGCTTGATTTATCCAGGTGTTTGTGCGAATGGAAGGCCGCACATGAAACCAAATACACCGAGAATTTATCAGGGGCATGAAAATGGGCCATTAGCTTTGTAAAGTGGGAGTTTTTCAGCCCATGAGCACAGCACAGAACTTACAGTGCCATGAAGGCAACTTCTTTAGTGATGTAGCATAGCCATGATCCTAAAACACATTTTTTCTGTTTAGGTTCTTATGCTATTACTTTAGTACTCAAAAATACCCTGGCAGGACATGAAAATCTCCTCCTGCTTAACCAGAAATACAGACTGTACATGTAAAGCACTTTGCTTCAATAGAAAAAACCCCATGTCTTTTCCTCAACATCTGACTCATTGTTTTTCACCTGATTTGTCTCTAATTAGTACCAGCCAAGTCTAAAGACTAAACACAAGCCTGAGAGATAAAGGTTTGCTTGTACAGAGGAGTGAAACCATGGACAAAACACATCTTCATAATTTCAAGTGTAAGAGAACTCCATGTTCTCGTTTTCAGCACAAAAAGTCATGTTCCATCCACTTTGGTGACCCAGCCCTTGCCTTCATCAAAAATACCACTGAGTGTCAAAAAGATGCTGGCATTTGCATTAACAATGCTCACACTGTGAAGCATGCTTACCACTGAGGAGAAGAAAAGAAAAAATACTTATCTCCATGTGCAATGGACCCATTTGTTCCTATTCGATTCTCAAAATCCAGTTTCCAGTAAGGTCAACTCACAATAAAGGTCTAAAGAGGCAGATTAGTGCAGGCTACAAACAGATGACAGATGAGGTGGGGGGGGGGAGAGGGGAAGAGATAATGACCCT
>VZTI01002061.1:105643-147153 GCA_013397865.1 Struthidea cinerea
AAGAGATAATGACCCTTTGGTTTGCTGATATTCAATGAGGCATCTGAAGACTTCATCCAGCGCGTGCACAATCGATTCTCTCCGTAAATCCATTAAACCCCTCGACAGCATCCTGTTTGAAGCTGCCATTGCCACACGATTCACTGCTCCAAAGGGGACAGAACCGCCAGAAGGAAGGAGCAGTGTCCTCATGCACCTCGCAGCCACGTGTCCTGTCATCAGTGTGCGGTTACATTGCTACTGACTGACAGTGCTTTGCGTGTCTTCACTGCAACTACAGCTCACTCGAAATGCAAATATGCTGCTTACTTTCAAGCTGCCCTCTGCCCACTTCTAATCAAGTCTCCAGGGTAATAAGCCTCGTTTGTGTTCCCGTGTACCTCAGCTAGCAAAGCTGATTCTCAGCGAAATCATCACTATGAGCAAAATTTTACAGCTTAGCTACACAAATGTACCACATAAAGCTCATTACTTCAAATATATGAGAAGATGCAGGTGCCAAGTAATTCTTCTATATTCCATCCTTGTTTTTAAAGCTCTGTTCACTAAATCCACAGAAGTTTAGACAAGGAGTATCATGAAAAATTTCAAGTGAAGACTTCATATACTGCTTTAAAAAAAAAGGCAAACCAAACACCAAACCACACACAACCATAAGAACACAATCTATTCACAGCTTCCCAGAAAGATCAGCTGCGCCACAGAGCAAGAACCACACACAGTTTCCGTAACACAGCACTGGGTCTCAGTAGGATAATGTAAAGCAACTGCAAAGGGAGACACCCTGCAAACCTGAACCTTCCCCAGGACAGCCTCTGTACCTTCATGTGCTCATGGGCAGCTTTAACCTGGGGTACTTTGTGGTCCTTTGCTGTGCTGCACAACTCCAATAAAGGAAAAAACCCAGTAGCTCTGCTGATACAAAACAAGGAACCAAATTTGGGAGTGAGGAGGAAGCCAAGGGAAAAAAATTGATGGAGGAAAGAGGCAGAACAGCAGCCTGAGAGGCAGAAGGGAAAAGAGGAGAGGCAGAAGAAATGAAAGCAGAACCAGCAGAGAAAGGTAGGAGAGAAAAGAGGAGAGGGAGAAGAAATGAAAGCAGAACCAGCAGAGAAAGGTAGGAGAGAAAAGAGGAGAGGGAGAAGAAATGAAAGCAGAACCAGCAGAGAAAGGTAGGAGAGAAAAGAGGAGAGGGAGAGGAAGTGAAAGTAGAACCAGCAGAGAAAGGTGGGAGATAAAAGAGGAGAGGCAGAAGAAATGAAAGCAGAACCAGTAGAAAAGAGAGAAATGGGGCCTCACACACAGCAAGGCAGGCAGTGCTGCTGCCGAGAGGTGACTGACCTGCAGCTCAGGACCTGCTGGATCCTGAGCCTACTGCATGACTGCTTACTCCTTTAGCAAAGCCCAACAGTCACCTTATATTAGAGTGCATGCAATATAACCAAATGACTACATTTCACCAGTACAAAGTGCTTCACACTCGAAAATGTGGAAAAAGCAAGATGCTCAGAGAAGGACAGAGGCCAGATAATACCTGGATCTGGCATGGAGCACGAGTCTCTGGGGAAACCACTTCAGATAAAAGGCAGCCTTTGATGTAGATTCTAACAACAGGGCAAGGAAAGAGAAGTACTAAAAGCCGTTTCCCAGATTTCAGATGGGGAGGTGTTAATAATCTGCTCCAATATAGCTCCATCTCAGATTTTCTTTGGCTGAAAGAAAATCCCACTAATATTTTCTCCAGTGGCTTACGGATATCATGAGTGTTCTGTCATTATAATGCATGGAGCCAATAATTAAACTTCTTTGCCCACAGGTAAATGTTCTGTGCATACAGGAGGCCCAAGCCAACATTTGTTCAGGTGATAACTCACTGTGTGTTCCCTGTTTTTCCCAGGCTTCATCTGAGGCACCTGGGGTCTGGTTTGCAGGACTGGCGTCCATCAGTGCCGTGGCTGCACTGTTGGAGATGTACCCTGGCAATACCACGAAGGCTCTGCACTCTGGGAACTTGGGTTGAGGAATTTTTCACACTGGCCTCCAGAATTACTGGAAATCCATGTGCTTATGTTCTCTGCCTTCAGATCGTATCCTTGAAATGGGAATTAAAATACCATCATAACTGATTATAAGTGCTCATTTATGAGATTTTTATGGCAGTAAGAGGGGTTGTGTAGGAGCCTCCACAATAATAAATACTATTGAAATAAACTATGATGAAATTAATAATTTTGTATTCAAAGCACAGTGAAAACAGACGTTAAACAAAGACAGAATGAATGAAGAAGACAAATTACTTAGCAGCACCCTTTCAACAAACCTCTTATTGTTCTGGGCAGTGAATGAAACAGAGTCAGTGTGGGAGAGAAAACAAACACACAACCAGAGCCAAGCAAAGGGCACAGAAGAAAGGAGGGCGCGGAGGAGCCGCGCTCAGGCAGGGAATGGTGCCACACGGGGAAGGCGGTGAGACAGCAAAGGGAGAGGCCTGGTGACAACTCCCTGTCTGCAGGAGAAAGCCCTGCCCTCTGAGAGGACACAGGGTTGTTGGACACTGCTGTCACTTCCTAGGATGGGACATCTCGAGCCAGGCTGACCCGGAGCACAACAAGCATTTGAAGCCACGTGCAAGTTCATGGCTGACAGCAAATCTCCTACCCCCTGTTTGCACATAAAAGCACTTGCCATCCTCAGCCCTCTGGCCAGGAGCTCTTCGTGCTGCCCCCAGGGAAAGGCAGGAGGTGAAATCTCTCCTGGGACCCAGAAGACTTTGTCAAGAGCTCTACACGTTGTCATGCAAACACACCAAAAGGGGCAGAAGGACCAAGCACGCTTGGAGCACAGCATCCCACTTCTGACAGCCCCTTTGAACAATTTTTTTCTTCCAAAAAGCAGTGCCAGAGAATAGCAATGTCCAATGCTCTTTGAAAGAAAGTACTGCCTGCTCACAGCAAAAGTTGATGGTTTAGGATAAAATACAAAGATTTGCTGAACACAGTTTTCTTACCAGGTAGCTTCTGCACAAGGATCATGGCAAGCCAACATCCCCCAGACAACCCAAAGGCCAATGGGATGTGACAGCACCATCTAACATCCAAGTCCCTCAAACTAAGTTCTCCTCCAGCAGCTCTGGAGAACAGTCCCTTCAGAGGTGAGCGAGTCCTTTTGATCTCCAAGCTCTGTGCGTGGAACATCTTCTGTGCCTAGAACGTCTTCTTTTCTGCACTGCCTCTTTCCCCAGAGAGCAGCTTCAAGCCCTTGAAACCGATCCATTTGTCTATCATCTTTTGAACCCTTGCTCTCACCTGCAGGTATTGTCTTCCTTCTCCCTTAGCATCCACCCAGCTTGACTTGGTGTGCTTGCAGAGGAAAGTGTTAGGAAACAAAGTGGCTCAGTCACACCTCCTATCCAGACCATGACTCAGTGCTCCTGGATCACAGCTTATCCATGCTGTTGTCATGCAAAGCATTCGGTGTGCTTAAACCTCTCAGTACTTCTGCTCTGTAAACTCAGTGTTTGCTTAATAGAACTTTAAAAAAGAAACTCACATTTAAAGAAGTTTTCTTTATAATTTTGTTTATTACTTGCATTAATTTTTACCCCAAGAGTTTTGATTTAATGCAAATACAGGTCTCTCACCCAGCAGCCTGCACTTCTTTGGCTGACAGTTTAATGACATTCACTCAACTGCACTTCCCACAGTGTAAGGGCAGGTGCTACATTTCTCTTCTGCTTTTCCTTCCTAAAAAATGAAGGCTAAGGCAGTTTGCCTCCACTGCCCTGAGCTGAACAAAGTGACGAGGTTTTATCCATACCACTCATTTGAGAGGAGTTGTCAAGCTACATCAATCACTAGGCAGTTCAGACAGAGAGTGGAATCTATCTCACCAAACCTTAGGCTCTGAGAGTTGACCTAGTAATGCTTGCTCTCCTTTGGAGTCCATACAAACAGATCCTTTGAGGGAATAGTCCAAGGCAGACAGATTTATCTTTCCCTTAAGCAGCCTGGGTTTCTCCATGTCCTCTCTGGTGAGCTCTGGGTGACCAGCTGGATGCAGACACGGATCATTGTTCAGCTCAATCTTCAGTGAGAAGGAGCATGTGAATCAACACCTCTTTTCCCACGTTCTCACAGCAGTAGCTATCACAAAAGTCAATTCTGTCAAGCGGTGTGTTTGCTCTCCTCGTATAATCAAGGTATTTGTAGGCAGGAACAGGTTCCAGCCTAATTAAATTTGATCAGACTTGAGCTTTCTCGCAGACAGTTGCACTTCATAGCTGTCTCGGAACATCACGGTGATATTTACTGGGAAACACGAGCGTTCCATTTCCATAAAAGCAGGCAGTTTACAATTAGCTGCAGATAACTCAAAATGACTGCTTAGAGCAGAAGTGCAATTTTCTGAAAGGGGTTATTGGTTCTGACCATGATGCACTGCACTCATGATCTGTCACACCTCATTACTTCAGACCAAGGAAGTCAGGCCAGTGTAACTGGCTCTAACTGGATACGTTAGAGACTCTCCTCAACGCTGAGTCCCTTTAAGATGCTGCCTTCCAGGCTGAAGTCTTCAAAAAAAAAAAAAAAAAGAAAGGCAATTATCAAACTCATTTTCTCAAGTCCTGTGGCGTATTTACAGCTTAAATGGAATGAAATTTTTTAATAGTCCTTAAAGCACAGCTTCACTTTTGAGGGCGATTCAACAGAAATGGAATCAATTGACTGAAAAGTTTATTGCCTGTAAACATTCAAATATCATTTCAGGGGTTTAAAAAAAATCTGGATATTATAGCAGCTTTGCATGTTCAACCAAGATTCAGAAGCTGCCTAATTCTAATTCCAGCAGTAATTTGTATCTCATTTAGTTAGGCCACTGCAAATTAAATGCAGGGCAAGCACATCCCTGATTTGCATTGGTGGAGCTTGGCCATATTTGAACACGAGGAAACTTTGCTCTTTTCATCTCCTATCTGCCTATCTAACCCCACCTAACACAGTCTGGGAACTCAAATTACAATACCACAATCTTCACTAGGTCCCCACTGACGCAGTTTATTACAATTCAATCATTAGGAATGTGACAATGCGTACAAAGAGCACCGATTCCCAGCGCAGAGGTCTTCTGGTTGTGCAGGGTCAGGGTAAAAAGCACTACAAAGATATTGCTATGCACAAAACAAGAGGTTTTATACTCTCCTTGTGATTTAAAAGGGAAAAAAAAAACCCTGACAAATTGGCATCAAGTATGGCTACTTCTAAAATTGGGACTGTATTTCAAGCATTTATTAACCAAATTAAGCATATGCAATTTAAATTATGCTTTCCTTGTCATATTAACATATTAATGAATATACATCAGTGAGTTGAACTAAAAATATATTGAAGATTTGCATGTCTGATTATCTCTGTGGAGTTTTGCAACCAATAATTTGAAAGGAGTATAGAAAAAAACCCCCTTGTGTCAAGGTCTATGCAAAACTACAGCTGCCAGAGGTTTCTTAATCAAAGGATTGTCTTGTATCTTTTGTAAGTTAGAATCTCTTTCTAAATGAAGAGGATTTGCTCCTGGAATTATGTTCAAAGTAGTCATTTCCTCAAGTAGTACATAGGACAATGATGTCTTAATCAAAAGCACTTGCCACTGATCTCCTCCCAACCATCTCCTTTCAGAGGAAAGCAGGGAAACTTATGCTTCACCACACCGCCTCAGAAAGTATTTTCAAAATGAGCAAAAAGAAAAAAAAAATGGAACAGATGCATGCAAGGAAACAGAGAAAGCTATTTTGAGGACGAAACTGTCAACAGCAACCAACTTCTTGTAACCATTGAATGAAAAAACACTCGAACAATAAATGAGTTTATTTGTTAAAGCTGTGAATAAGTCAGGACTCTGTTGCTGTTCCCAGACTTAGAGAATCACTTCAGGCAACTCAGCCAAGCTGTGGCTCAGCTCACCATATTTCCCACTAACACTACACAAAATAACCAGACAAGGAATAGGACCAGTATTTCAATCATGGTTCTCATTAATGCTGTCACAAATCCATGGAGCTGAGAAACTTTCTAGAAACAAAGAATAATAACGCTCTTAGAGTACCAAGATTCCCCTGTTCTTGCAATCTGCGCAGATTCCCACCTCCAGATACCATTTTAGATCATTTCCATATCAGATACCTTTTCCACCCTGCTGCAGATGAACTCTACAATACAAAACTCATCCAACAGCCGCGTCTCTCATTTTCTATTCCTCCTCCATTCTTGGAAAAAAAATTGGCACTTCAGAGAAGTTATCCTCGGCATTCAAGGAGAGCTGCTTCATTTTTGTTCAAGAGATCACTAGCTAGGATTTAAAACGGTGGCTCTTTGAATATGTACGCTTAAATGAGCATTTTTTTCAAGGCAAGGCAGAGTTCTCAATTTCCTTTGCCCAAGTTTGCCCTCAACCTGTCCCTTCAACAAATTGATCCACACTAAAAATAATGTGGGTGAAAAAATAAAAGGGTAGGGAGGGAACAAAAAAATTTCATTTGTACTCACTCAGCCCCTTTCAGCTCCGTGAGCACGTCACTGCTGGGGCAGCACAAGGCTGAGGACAAGCAGCAAACGTCAGAAACTTTTCAAGTCCACCACACAGCAAGGAAAAGACCTGACACCAAAACTACCCTCTCAGACCCACGTGTGATTTTCTGTGGCAGCTCTATTTACTGCCTTTCTTTCACTCTATGTTTTGACAAGATGAAGCCAACGTACTAAGGAGGAGACAAATCAATTTAATACAAAGGTAAGTGCACCTGCAAAAAAAAAAAAAGCCTTGTTTCCTACAGTCTTATTTCACTTATTTCTTCATTTCAGGGAAGGGACACAAGCCTCTCCCAAAACTTTTCTGTTGGCCTCTAGAAGTCCCTAGGTAGCACTGCTAGTGGTACGTAACAGCAACAGCAACTGCAGCAGGAGTGAGCCTGATTTTATCCAAACAGGGCGCTAGTATTCCAAGCATTTCACATGGTGATCAACTGCATTTCCGTGCAGGGAGCTCACAGCACCTCAGCACGAATGCTCAGTTACCAACTCCCAAGGACAGCTTTGTACACCGGCAGATTCCAGCTGGCTACCTGTGGAATCACTCAGTTAGAGGTTGTGTAAACAGAATGATAAGAAGAAAAGAAAAGAAAAATAAATTTTATCTTTTTTTCATTTTTAACTAGGATGAGTAGAAGCTCTAGAAGGATGGAAAGCCATAGTTTGCGAGAAACTAGAATGGAAATATCTGCTCAATCAAAAGATTACACTGAGAACTAGCCGTGAGCTGAAGGGATTTTGCTTTGCCACCATGGACTGTGTTATTTCTTCTGTTGCATCAATTCTTGCACAGCAAAAACTGGGGTCCATCTATTATGAAAAGTATATACATATATACACCCCCATATATTTAAGATAGAATAAAAAGAATCCAAAGGATTAGGCAGCAAAAAGAGTGTAATGCTCTACAAGTGTTTCTCCCCAGTTATGTGCCAGATTTCTCCTTTTGTATCTTCTGATACCTTCTCCTGCAGTAGCTCTTCCTAACTAAAATAAATTAAGAACCTGTTCTTACTTACAGCCCTGAATGCTAATGCTCAGGGATCTCAAAAGAGATCATGACAAACCTGAAAGGATCTCCAAAGAACTTCTCAGCAGCAAGGTGGCATAGTGTCAAGAGGGGCAAGGCCGGCCAACTGGCAAAACAACAATTTTAAATGTATTTGGCCAGGGTAGGCCTGTAAAAACAAGATGCTTTGTTAGCCAATGCAGGGGGCACTTATGTTCATGACAACTCCTTTCTTTCCTGAGTTTCCTAAGAACAAATTACTTGCAAATGTTGATATCCAAGTCCTCTGAAGAACACAGATGGACAACAGCAGAGCCAAGATGCAAAGAGGCTTTGATTTGCTGTATACAGGTTCTCCAGCAAAGAAATTCTCCCCTTTTAATTTTTTTTTTTTTTATTTTTTTTTGAGAATCACGCAAAACTTTTGACTTCTGTTAAAAAGATGCTAGTGGAGATTATAACTTTCAGTCCTTCAACTACATCTCGCCTCAGTTATAGATGGGTTTTGCTGCAAGGTCACGCAGCCAAATGGTGCCAAGTCCGCATGTGGCATTCTGTGCAAACGCAATGCTTTAATCTGTATGTTTGCAGCCACTCTCCACACAGTTCCAAGTCCATGGTGGTGGGGAATTGCACAGACAGTGGGACTGCCTGTGATTATTTATACAACAGCAGTGCAAGTGTCGCTTAGAAACTGCTCTGCCAACCTGCCTCAAACAGAACAATTCCTTTGGCGGTGGGGGAAATGCAATTTAGGGTCTCTGACCCCGTAGAGCCAACTCCAAGAGAAGGTACGTGGTGAAACACTTTTGCTGGGACAGTTTTCAACAGCCAGGTCTGCTGACACCAGCTGCCCCTGTCCCAGCCTTGTTGCAATCTGTTTCTCAAGGCTGCAAGAGATGCTCTGGAGAACATTTGATCAATGCTGTCCCACACTTTATTGCTGCATGTGAACGCCAGATTGATGTTAGATTGCAAAATATTTGTTGATATCATTGATATAATTGAGATCAAAAATAACAGATGGCAAGTCCCCTGTCATAATGTGCAAGTCCTGAGAAGGTAAAAAATGTCAAGGCTCAAGGACCAAATCTGAATTCAGGCAGATGAAAGGCAGTAAATAGGCACCACTGCTGCCTTCATACAGCTCACCTTCAATTAATGCAGAATTTTCCCTGTAACACCCTGAGCTCAGCTACAATCAAAAATACTTACATCTCAGTTAAATTATTCTATTTAATTACTTCAGCAAATCCAGCTCCAGAGCAAAGACAGGGAATATACGAGTATGTGTGCACTCGCACACCCGTACATACAGGGCACAAATAAACCAGGATGGAAACTGTTAGCACTGCTTACTGCAGAATATCCTTGCTTTGTATAGGATGAACAGATGAGGTAAAAAATACTGTCAAATATATCCAGTGGAGAAGTAGCAGTCGGAGTCGGACAGTTATTTAATACCTCCATTTAATGCTCTTATCTCCTTAACATACATATTACACTTCCACGTCCCAAGAGCCACAAATAACAAAATTCTCTTCTTGTTCCCCAAATTTCTCTTCACTCTGAGAAGAAGGTGACAAAAATTGACCTGTCGAAGCAAAGGACTACAGAGAGTACCATGCAGAGGATTAAGTAAATAACTGAGTTAAGTCAGTCAACTGTGTTCCAGTTTCCTCTGTGCCGAGTGACCTGGTGCCCTCTCCATTTTTTATTTGCTTTTGCACTGTACTGCCCTTATGTAACTGTTCCCTCCAGCTCATAAATTTCCAAGGTGAACAAAAGCTCAAATGATTACATTTGGCTTGGCCACAAAGGTGATTTTTTTTCCCAACTGACTTCTACTTACCAGATTCTATCATTTTAAACACATAAAAATACTAAGCCCATTTGGGTTAAGTTGATTAATTTGGCTTCTAAATGCCCATGCTTTCCCATTTTTGACTGGAACATCATTTCTGATGATGTTAATAGCTACAAAGATTAAGACAGATTATGGCTGGAAAGGAAAAATGGTTTGGTGGTTGCTTTTCCTTCCTCTTTGCAGGCCAGGCTGGTGTTATTTTGGTTTGGGTACCTGGAGCTGCTTTTCATCTCCCCACGCATCGCTTTGCCCACACCGATATCCTACAAAAAGCAATCTGCCTTTTCAAACAGATCCTACATTTAAAAGACTGGAGATCCATTATCTGGGGCTTATTTCAGTGATATCTCTGAAGCAGCCTGACCTGGAGTCACACAGAGGCAAAAGCAGGCACAGCCATAATCCTTCCTCCCTATGGCATGAGTTTGCTCCTGATGTTCTCTTGCTCTGACCCCTCTGCAGCAGCGACAGCTATTGCTGGGGATAACTGGAGCTGACAAAAGCCAAGAGAGCCTGGCTTAGAAAAATGCACAAAACTCCACCACATCCTCAGCAGCGTTCAGGCCATACTCCCATCGAGGGAATGAGACTTATAGATGATAAATTCTAACATTTTTTTATTACATTGTGAAAGCATTTTCATGTATGAATGCTATAAATAAATATAATCTGTTTATAGCACGGATGATAGATATTTCAGCCTAAATTTGTGTAGCATAGACATAATTAACAAGTCAGAAAAAAATTTAATCTCCCAGAAGTTGACTTTGAGACCTACTTCACTCCCTCCCAGAATATTAATTAAATTTTTACAGCCATTGTAACCAAAACTTGATGAAATGTCAAGCTCCAGACCTACAAAATACTGGTAGCATTTTACCTCCTACATATAGCACATGACAATTGTCTATACTGCCTATGAACTCTTTCCACACATCATCATCATTATTATTATTATTATTATTTTCTCTGAATTACCAGGGTCTGGACCCAGCCATTAGCAGACAGCAGGTAAACTGCCAGCTGACAGTTCCTACTTTTTCAGCATCCAGGATGTTGTTGCACTGGCAAAGGTGCACTTCACCTAGCAAGTCCTTTCATCAGAAAGTATTTCAGCTCACTGGGGAGAATTTAAAGTGACAATCAAAACACAGCCATAAGTCTCAAATATTAGACTTTCACTCCAAAGTCTATTCCTAATGCTTGCCTATTCTTTAAAGAAAAATACTTGTCTTTTGTGAAGATACATATCCCTGGTGATTTCAGACCAGAAGAAGTATATGGAATGAAGTTCGCCCTTAACTTTGAAAGAAATGATCCTAATTTCTTACCGTGTCTGTCGCTTTTGGTATTTGCTGCATTGTGGTATTTACCTACTGGGTATCATTAGCTGTTATGACACCTCTGTCAGGTAGATGCTTTTAGAAAAGGAAAGAGAAGAGATATACAATGTTTTGGGAAAAAGCCCTCTAATCCATAATCCTGATGCGATTACCTCAGGTCTTTCTGAGAAGATTCCTGCAGAAGAATCCCAGCTTCATGTTAAACCAGGGCAGAAAACACTCTTTGATCATAAAACATGCTTTAAGATCCAACAAAGCCCCAGGAGAAGTGATATTACATGGATTACTGGTATCTTAAACACTGAAAAGAAATGCATGTGGAAATACCTATTCCACAAATAAGTTAAAGCAAAAAAGCCAAGAACAAATTCTCAGATAATCTGTAATATCTGATCAGTCTCAGATATTAAACTGCAAAATATATAATGCTGCAAGAAAGTAAAACTTATTGGCAAATCAGCCCACAGGAAGAACACAGCTGCAGGGGAGAGGCACATCTCACGAGGAAAACAACATGACAAAGCCCAGAAAACAAGTTTAAATATAATCTTACTGCCAAGCCACGGTGCAATATCAATGCATTAATTTTCTATCAGTGGCAAGGCCAGGTATAAATCTGTGACTGAAATGTGCAGGTAAGCCAAAACTGCACAGCAGTGGCTGCCCACCATGTGGAGCAGTGCTGGTGCAGAGGGGCAGGAAGGGCATGAGGAGGAGGGTGCTCCAGCTCACTCCGCTGTCCTTCCAGGCAGATTCATGCCTGGTTGAAATTTCATGCCACAAGAGCTTTACAGAAATGCTCAGAGAGGGAGAACACGATAAAAAAGGACATAAAGAAGGGGGCAGGTAGCTACAGTTTTAAGAGAAAGCCAGCAAGGTAGATAAAAAACCCAAGAGGATAAAACCATTGTGCCAAAGAAAAGATGGGCTGTTCAAAAGGAAAAAATGTACCAGCAGTGATGAGCACTAAATATCACAAGATGAAGGCAAATGCAGGCTAAAGTGCAACTGCTTTATCATTTTATTTTTAGTCATATTGTTAAAGAAAATGGGCTTTCAAAGCTGAGCACTTCATGGCTAGCATGTTCATCTGCCTTGAACCAGTATCTATAAAGCCTACACCACCAGCATAAATGAAACTTTTAAAGTTGCTGTAAAATCTTTACTGAAGAAGAGTTCAAACTCCAAGTTACAGATCCTGAATCAAATTTTTCAAAGTTTGGAGCATGGTATATTCAAATGATTCTCATTAGAAGTGTTTTTAAGAGCACTTAGGGAAAAGGGTTCATTTTTTTTCTATTAACAGTAATGGCAAATCTAGCAAGAATTAATGCATGCAAGTTCTGATGGATTCTCAAACCCAAAAATATCTCTCTCCGGTCAGAACACATTTACAAAATTTGAAAAAATTCATGTCAACTCAGTCTAGTGGCATTTATGAACCAGTCACTTCCCCATTCCCAACCACATCAGGTCTCACACACAGAGTCTTCTCGCCATGAAAGAACTGACTGACTAAAATTCAGAGAAGGTGGGCAGGAAGTAAAGTCATTTATTGAAGCAGGAGCAGATGCTCCACCAAGCAGCCTGGCCTTCTGCTGGGCAGAGATCTAAATCCAACCCAGAGACACTGGGAAGAATCAGAGTGACTTCTGGAAAGGTACATTTTCTACAGAGCATTTCTTTGCTTCTGTTGAACCATGAAATATTCATGTCAATTCATTACGTATCAACGCATTTGTATACTCCTCTGTTATCATGTGTCCAAATGAAAACAGTCTGTTGTGAATAATTTACTCCTGAATCATCAGCCAGCTTTCTTCTTCAAAGCCAGAGCTTCATTATTCATCAAATCTCATCTATGGCTGACAACTTTTTAGAAAATATGTTCTCTGCTAAATCTAAGAAAGGTACCAGTATATGTGTATTTGATGTTCTACAAAACTTGATATTTAGAACAGATGTGCTAACAATGAAGTAAAAATATTTATAAATGCTATAAAACATGACAGCTTCAAGTTAGTGGGCTGGATCCAGTGTGCAACAACAACTCATTCAACCTCCAGTAGGAGTCTGTGACCAGTTTTTCCAGGAGGTCCCCAAACACCTGTGGGGTTTCCAAAACTCAGCCCATCACAGGAGCACGCAGCCTTGACACATTCTGTGCCTTAATTAATGCCTCCCCGGATGGGGGAGAGGTTTAGCATCTTTGCCAGGAATTCATGAGACGAACGGGAACTTCAACAGTCTCTGCTTTCAGATAGTTGTTTATTGAGTCTTATTAGAGAAATGGAGTCACTAGCGTGACCCAGACACAGCACAGAGCAGAGAATGCAGGAAAAGCTCGCATTATCAAGATTAGACAGTCTTTTTAAAGGTAAATTATCAAAAAAAAATGTAAAACGAAAGATATTTTCACTTTTCCACCAATGTTCCATAACTCACTTTGTCACGTACACAGGAACTGCGGAACTTTTTATTAAACTACTTCTACTGCAGAAGATGGAGTACTAGAAGAAGGAACAAAAGGCCTGGAGAACAACAACAATCCTCCATTTTGAAGTTTTTTACTCTTTATCTATTTACTGTATTAACAAACCCAAAGACCCTAAATTTTCACCTTGTGATAATCTTACATAACATTCTATCATCTAGTTCACACCAGTGTAGATTCCAACTCTTCCCAAAGGGTAGGTAACTTTCTCCATGGGCGAAGGTCAAAGACAGTGTTGTCCAGGGGGGTAGAATCCTTCAAAACAGGCAGAGAGATATTCTCTGCATTCTGGATTCCAACACAGCCTGATGCAGAGTGCCTCAACCCAAAGATTTACAGCAGAGAACGTATTTAATCCAAAGCCAAAGGCTACATGAAACCAGAGCTCCTTAGAATAAATGTACATTGACTCAAGTGGTGACAATGCTAATTACTCCATGCTTGTTTCAGTAAGTACCAGTTTAACTCACACCAAGTGTCAGGCTTGCCACAGCTCACTGCTGTCCTCAGGGAAGGAGGCAAAAGTTGTGTTGGATGGCAGTTCCAAAAATGCATTCACACAACCACTTCCCTTTGCAGCATGAAGGGGCTTTGCTCAAATAATTCATTTTGATTTTGCTGTGGGGCTCTTTGGTAAGAGACATTACAGTGTCTCAGAAACGTGTATTCTTCCTCCATGTTCACATCCCCTGACTCTCTGCACAGCGTGAAAGAAATATAAATGTACTTGCTGATGGATGTTACTGTAAAAATCCATTACTGGGGGAAAAAACAGTTCTGAAACAGGAGTCACAAACTACATAATCCCCTCACGAAACACAGCAGCGATTCCTAGTTAAGGATGCATTTTTTAATGAATGTAGGTATTCCTCCCATTTGCTCACTAATGTACTCAATATACTCATTATAATGTGCTCCCTGTAACCTTTTTATTCAAAACAACCTTTTTCCATTTGCTACTAATAGACCATAATCATTTCCAGTCTCAAGATACTGAGCAGAAAACTCCACTTCTTTGATGTTAGGAAAAAACCTAAAGCCACACACCATTATTGTACTGGTCACTGCAGAGATCCACGAGGGGAAGGCTCACGAAACTGCAAAGAAAAGTGAACTAACAGAATGGCTCCAACAATACCTCCTGTCTCTGCGGGAACCCAGTTTACATGTATGTTCATCCTGGTCTTGGCTTAGGCACGCAGCTGGAATTCAATCGTTCCCGTGCACAGGTATATTCCAGATGTGCGCATGTAGGGATGGATTGAGGTATTCCTAGTTCAGGTACTCTCCCTATTAAAATGTTATGGAATACAAGGAAACTTGCTAAATGTTAACTATTAACATCAAAATGCCCAAATTAGCTCATGGCATGATTTGCAGCAGCTACTGCTAAGAAATGAGGTTTAAAAATTTCCAAAAACATTGCAGAGAGAAAAGATACCAAATTGAAACACATTTCCTGTTAGAAAATGATAGTAAAGGTGAGGATGGGAAGCTGTGCCTTTAGCTGTACATTCCTATGCACTACAAAGATTAAAACAGGAAGGCAGCGTTCAGCACTGACAGAGCTATATATATGGATATCTTTCAGGCAGATAAGGCCAGATTGCATAATGTGACAGGTAATAAGGATGTACTTCTAACATAAGAATGGGTGTTATGTAAAATAAAAAGGAGTCTTTCCCTTCATTTGTTCTAAAATGTTATTTGTGAACTTTACTCTTTTTCAGCTCCCACTTTGCATGCTTTAACTATTTTTAGTGTTGGATTAAAAAAAAAAAAGACTAATCGACTTTGCAGTGCATGGATTACAAACAGAATTATAAGATGATGTTTGATTTCTATATCCTCTGATTTTTCAAGCTTAATGTGAAGAGAGCTGGCAGCAGATATATGAAGATCTTAAAAAAAAAAAGGCAAAAATTTCATTGACCACCCAGAATGTTCCTTTGTATCCAAAGACGGACCACAATTTCAAGCCCATTAAAGCCCCAGAGGTGACAAATCAGCTGGCTTGATTTGGATGCAGTGAATTCAGCAACAGGTAATATGCCTCAGGGCCTATGTAGCTACACCAGGTTTATGTATTCTGCAAGAAGAAGCTTACCTGCCCGTTTTTTCCCAGTTCCATTTCAACTATTGCAACAGGAGTGTTTATCTGATCAAGGTGCCTCAGCTGTGACTTCAGGTCCACTCGCCAGTTCATGTTTTTCAAGACATTATCCCAGCGGCTCTGATTGATCAGGCTCTCGTGGATATGAGTCCGGTGGTTCTTCCAAAATTTTGCAATGACTGCAGCCTGATCTGGTGTGATGCCACCTTGTTTTTTGGTTTGGGCAGTGAGGAAAGCTTCCAGCTGATTCAAATCCATGTCTGCTGAAGCAATTGACTGTAGGAAAATAAAGAGAGCAAAAAGGAAAAGCTTGCTCAAAAACACTCCTTAACCGAGGACAAAAAGGTCACATCTTTAGGGTTTGACAAATATTGGATCTTAAAGGGGTTGTGCAAACAAATCTGGGTTATGCAAATATCCTGACACCTTTCATTAAAACTCAACTTGCAGGTGTCCAATACTTATCCCAGATTCCTGCCTCACAGCAGCTGGAGGGGAGTGGATTGGTACCAGCAATGAGCTGGGAGCACCTTTGGGAATTCAGCACTGGTATGGGATAGCAAGGAGGCTTCTCCCTGTCTCCTGGCCCTTTCCCCACTGTGCCACAGGCGTTCCCAGGTGGACACTGCTACAAACACTGTGTCAGATCTGGCACCGCACTGCTGCTCTGATGGGCCAGGAAACAGGAATGCTGGGACAAACAAGGCGTGCTCCTGGGCTGAAACAAGTGAAGGGACAGCCCAGCTCATTGCAACATCCACAGTTTCATCTGCCACCTCCACACCACACACAAGGAAGCAAAACTGGTGAATGCTGCACCAGTAAAGCAGGGCCTGCAGCGCTGGCCACAACTGAGCAGCAGCAAGAGCATGACTCTTTCAAGGAAGAGTCAAAATGCAAAATGCAACTGCATTTTTTCATCTGTATCATTCTATCCATATGGCCCCAAGTGCCTTAAAAATGCAACTGCAGCTTCTTTCAGTGCATTGGTGGACTTTGTCAGGCTAAATACTTTATTTGTGTTTTGCAGCAGAGTGGAAGGGGTCATTTACCCCCCCACCCTGTGCAGCAACAAAAATTATTATTATTCCTAAATTATTGTTATTCCTAAAAACCCCTTTTTTTATAGATATCCAGTTTTTCCATCTATTTTTTCAAAACTGATAAACCCACAGCCTTACATTTGCCTTGCCTAAGTGGCAATAGCTGCTACTATATATGGCCACAAAGGGAGGATGGGAGGTGGAGAGAGGAAACTGTGGTTAAGTTTCCCCATCGTCATTTCGAGCAGATGCTTTTGCTTCATTTTCAGACAAAATGGATGCAACTTCTCCAAAATGAACACGAGACCTCCAAGCACACGCTGACACGGAGCACAGCGAGGTGAAGTGCGGCCAGCCCTTGGGATTTGCCTCGATTTAATCTTCCTTGACATGGTACTGCTACAGCTGCACTCCATGCATTCAGGGATTCCTTCAGCCAGGGGGGTGACATCGTGTGCCTTTGGGCTGGACACAAACACTGGGCACTGCACATTGCTTGTCTGCAAAACTGGGCAGTGCTTATCTAAAAACTGAGGTGTTTGTAGTGTTTTTTACGAGTGACGAGCTGCCTTGCCTTGCTTTCACAATAGATCAGCTGCCATCTGTTATGTGATTGAGAAAAGAAATGGCAATCAACACCACCAGTAAAGCCTCGGCTGTATTAAGGTTCCAGCTTAATAGGAGCATCTGTGATTTTATTATAAAATCTGAGCTGCCTGGTGCACCATTCTGGCTTTTCTATAGGGCATTTGACATATTGGTACATACTGCTTGCTTTATATCGAAAATATTTAACTTAAGAGGTAATTATCCTGTACTAACTCATTATGCTGGAAGTGAAAACAGCCCTTCTTTTCAATTGCAGAAGAAAAGCTATTCAGACTTACAGCCCTTTCCTACAGTCATGTCTTACACAAACAGGACTGTCTACTAACAGCAGTGTGGAGGATTTTCTGGTTTCATATTCTTCACATCACTACATCTGTGTTTGCGTGTTGTGTGACACCAGCTACTGCTCGTGTACATCTCCCGTGTTGCTTTATGTGGATAGTGGCAGGAATTGAGGTGAATCAACAAGCACAGACCCCAGCACCTTATGCAAGCCCTGTCAAGATCAAGTTCAGATGCAGACACTCTTCTCAGTTCAGCTGTGCAGAAAATTGCCTTCTGTTTTATTCCTGTGCAGAAACCAAGAACACAAACTGTGTCCTCTGCACTGAGTGAAGCAAAGGTGTCAGGGCAAAACAGCTCATCAGCATTAAATGTGAACCTAATGCAGATTCATGGTGATACCAGGTACCCCTTTTCTAGGCTTGATTTCATAACCTTCAAATATTTCACATCTGTAATCCTCTGGATTTTTTTTTTTAACCTCGCTCTCTTCACAACAACCCTTTTTGTAAGAAGCAGCAAGATTTCTGGCCGTGCCCTTCTAAGCTGATAAAAAATCGCAGACACAAAGTTCCTTACTGTGCTTGACACGTGATATAAATGTGACTTTGAAGTGTATCCACACGAGGAAGCTTATGACCAAACTTGAAGTTTTAAGCATAAGGAACACAAAACAATACTACAGGGCATATACAGGACGGTTCAACCTGGCTGTTTGGTAAAAAACATCAAGAGATTGACGATGAGTTAAGGTCTAGTGTGAGCTACATTTAAAAACTCTGCCCCTTTATGTATTATAAGCACCCTGATATAGTTTGCTGCCAAAAGAGGGTCACATAAAACCAGAGGAAGGAAACCACGTATGATAATTAGCAATCATTTATACCTCCCTCACACACACACGTGCACATGTACACACAATATGGATGGTTTTATACTCTTAAACTTACTGTACACAGCCAAGAATCCAAAAGGTAACAAGTATACTGTATTTTGGTGGAGTATTTATCAGATAATGCATACCTTAAATAATACAGCCTTGTCATCTATCATTCAGACTAGAATCTCCCTCTTCTTGGAAATATGACTACTACTTAAAAATTCCTTTAAAAAAAAAATTAACTGGAAGTGGGTACAAACAATCAATGAATTATATTTTGGTACAGCTGCATGAACATATCAATTAATGGAGACATATTTTCTCTGAAATTCCTCAACAAATCCCACTGGCTATACTGGTTTTCAAGTCACATAAGAACAGTAACTCATTTTAGTATTCTTTTTCATTTTAACTTGGAAACATTTCACTGTAGACAAAAAATGAAAGAACATTTAAAGTCTTTGCTGATCTTCTCTGTCTCTTGTTGCATGAACATTTACACAATTCATTCTTTAAACAAAAGTAGTTTTATTCCATTGCTTATATGAAGAGCCTCGGTTCAGACTTTTTTTAAGCTTGGGGAAATGTTTTAATTTATCTTGGCAAAAAATTGTATTTCCAGTCATACACTGCATAGCATTACAAACAGTTCTTTCTATTACTTTTAACAATGCCAATTTATTACATAGAATATCAAATTAGAGTGGATACATCTTACTGATATTTCTAAGGATTGAGTTAAAGTTGGAACATGACTGTTTCTTCTGTGCTTATAAGCAGAGACACATAAAATATATCTGATTGTAAGTCTCCCTCTCATGCTATTAAACCCTAACAGCTTCAGATGAGCATTTATCACCACCAGGACAATGACCTGCTGTTGTTCAGCTCCCACTGCCATGGTGAAGATTGTTTCACTGCTGGAATAAACAACACATGCACAGTTTAGCAACCTAACTGAAAATTCTCAGAACTTAAAGGTATTAAAACCTGTTCTATCCATCTGCTCCTACATATGAATCCCTGTCAGCATGGGTTCTAGAGTGATACATCTCATTAAAGCCAGTTACTTAGTCCAGACAGAACTTAAAGTGCAGAATAATTGCCATACCTTGAGTCACTGTACTGTTAGTGACACATCATTATGTTATAGAGACTTTATATTCT
The DNA here is from genome assembly GCA_013397865.1 of Struthidea cinerea. Taxonomy (NCBI): domain Eukaryota; kingdom Metazoa; phylum Chordata; class Aves; order Passeriformes; family Corcoracidae; genus Struthidea; species Struthidea cinerea. The sequence goes on from VZTI01002061.1 coordinate 125,032, forward strand.
CAGCTAATTTCAGTTTTTGTTGGTAATCACAAGTAATTTACCATTTCAACATAAAAATCTTCAACTAACAAAAAGCAGAAAAATTCTCTAAGAATGTATAGAATCACAGCTGTTCTATGCCAGTGGAAAATGTAAATTAACTTTACTATGACTATTCACTTAAAAGTCTAAGCAAAAAAAGCCTATTTCAAAACTAGAGTCTGTAAGACAACACCATTAGATATTAAAAGTTTCCTCACATCATGTACTTTGTGATTTGATAAAACACACTTTCTTTTCCCTCCTAGAAAGCCCAGCTTATGGACAGCATGTCATATTACAAGCACACAAATCCTGCCCTCAGTGACTGGCAACACTTTCCTTTCCAGAGGCTGAGCAGATGCTTTTGAACAGCAAGAAACAGTTTTGGTCGCACTGAATTCTCTTTGTGTTCTCCTTCAATACATACCCACTATGTCTTCAAATACAATTCAGCCAATAAAAATATGACTTCAAGCACCATTTCCTTAATGAAACAATATTTGATAATCTGGAGAGTTTTGTATTAGCTTAATTAGATCCATGAGACATGTGCCCTGGTACACAGAACAGGAAAACAGACTTAAATTCATTATCTCTTCTGAGAAAAAAAGCCTGACAAGCACGCAGTACTAGTGAGAAACAACAACTGGTAAAACCCATGGGGGAAAAAAGAACACATTTCACTCTCAGAAATAAAACATTACTTGTCAACCACCACAGAAGAGCTCTAAGAGCTGGACATGCCAGCATGTGGAGGCATTTCCTCCAGCTGACCCTCAGAATTGCAAGGCTGCTGCCAGCCTGCAGCACAAAGAAATCCCAAGCTCACAGAAACAAACAATTCAGTGCCACGGACCGTGCCACTGAACTCGCCTCCTCAGGCTTTTGGGAGGTGGGGTAAGAGGCTATTCCTGCATCACAGCCCTTGTCATTCACGTCCTTTTAGAAATATAACCTTGAAAGCCATTTCTCAGACCCCAGGAATGCATGCAGGGAGATGTGGAAGCAGCTGCAGACAGGAGGAACATGCCAAGGAATCCTGCTCAGCCAAGCATCTTCATCACACAAAGCCCATTCTGGGTAACACCAACGTGTATCTCTTTAATTTCTCAGCCTCAGAAGAAAACCTTTTCTGGATTTGGGGGCAAACAGGGGAAGAGAAGCAGCTCAGAACAGCACACGAGTGCTGGTGACACTGTGCAATTTGTCAGAGTCAGCTCAGCAAGTTCCTCTGCAAAGAGCAGCTTCTGACAGGAAGAATCCAACTTCTTCCCAGCCCTGTGGCTTCTGGGTCTTCCTGTGTAAGTGTGTCCTAGCCAGACTCCCCCAAGGGCTGCTGAGATATCCAGCTCTGTAATAAATGAGCTGTTCCCACAGATGTTCCCTGGATATAAATCCAGAAGACTTTCCCACGTTTCTGGAGACAGTGGAGGTTTTCAGCTAGTTGGTAGGTTGTGCCTCACAAACACTGTTTATTACAGTCCAAGAGCTCTCCTGAGAATCAGAATTAAGATAAAATTAGATACAACAGCCTGCAGCCTGTCTGCAGTTGGAAATGATGATCCATCTTTGGGGAAAAAAAACCCCAAAACTAAAGGCTTCTACACCCCCCACAAATTTCTAAGTCAGAAATCACAAGTGACCTTAATACATTTTGTATTTCTACAACAAAGTAGAGAGATTTTAACTCATCTTTAAGTCTTCATCTAATCCATGGGAGATCACACGAATTCTTTTATTCACGTTCCATACCATGTCTCAATGTTACTTTTATTTGCCTCTTAGGGAGCTGTAGCACACAGCTAGAAGCGAAATAAAACAGTTTGCTAAGAGAAAAGAGCTACTGTGAACCATTAAGAGGCTAATAATATATAAGTTGTTGAAACCCTGCAGCTTACTTTGTTTCTAGTATGCAACAGGTCTTTTGCAGCAACTATTTTTTTATTTCAACCTTTTGATTCCTTGCCAAGGAGGCACTCACCAGGTCAACAGACATTCAGTAGACTTGTGAATATTTTTAAATTTGACTTCTGATTTTCATTAAGCTTTCCTCTTGGATGGGAAGACTCGCAACACACACCGACACAAAAATTGCTACCGCAGATGGGAAAAATGTGCGTGTGGATGATGAAGTTTCGGGCAAAATTACATCCTTCCTGTGTTCCTGATCTTATTAAGCCTGATTCCACACAGACTCGTCAAGTGTGCACACGAAAGGAAAAAACTCTTCTCAATGGGTCACTTCCATGCTTCTTGACTGACTCCTCCATTTTCTCCCCCACAATTCCCAGGCTCCCACCAAGCAGAAATCCCCTAAACCTCAACCTAATTTTTTTTTTGCATACAAGCTCACCAAACTATGTTCTCTGTTAAAATTTCATTTTTTGCTTTAAAGTTCAATCACAGGGAGTGAATACTCAGCTATTTTTAACCTAGCTTACAACTGAACACAAAAGAGATCTTAAAAGAAAAAGCACGTGAAGCGACCACAACACTTCTTCTCCAGCCTGCCCCTCTGTGAGTCTGTGCAGCTGCTGGAAATGATCAGTTGGAACTCACAACACCGTAAAATACCACTTCCTAAACTTATTTGCAGAAGGTGTCATTACTCTGTGGTGTGAAGACGCGTTTGATGACACAGGAGGATGAAAAGATGATGAAAACAGGCAGCCACCAGAGGAGCCGCAACCTGAGCCGAGCTCCTGCGGTCACATCGCGCTTCCTGGAAACCTGCTGGGCTGAGCTCTAACAAGTGGCTTCCGCACTCCAGAAAACATCTTCAGCTGAAGGAAGACCGAGAATCATCAGGATTTCTCAGTCTGGACCTACTCTGTCTAGGCTTTGCAGCACTTACAAAACAAGAACAAACAATATTAACTAAAACAGAACAAGCCCACGCACAGATCACATCAGTCATAGGTAGATATCCAAACGATGCCTGCAGACTCAGATTATGAGTAGATACTAAAAGCTTGGATTTTGAGCAATAAACATCAAAAAAAGCACCAGCCCTTCCTTCCTGAGTAAGTTTTCAAACCACTTGTATTATTTAAAATAGAAAGAGGAAGAGTTATACAAAAAAAAAGGCAATGGAAAGTGCTTCTCAGTGCTTCTCAGAGAGCACAGGATAGGTTGGACAGGCTGGAGGGAGGTAAAACATGGAAAAATAAGGAAATGTTCTATTAATAGCAGATCTACTTGCAACTGCAAGGGTGAAATAGGAGGATTAAAAACATAAACATATTGAAATTAAAAATACAAATATAAATTGTCCAACCTGACCTGTACTCTACTGAACTGCAGCAAAGACAAAAAATCCTAAACTTTGCCATCAGTTTTCTCCCCATTCAAGTCCAGTTCTTTGCTGTGGTTTAGAAAGCATTCTGCCACTTGGGGTGGAGGCAAAGAAATGTCACATTTCCAGTAGTTCTTAAACACGCAACCGTATTACAGACAAGTTTGAGAGGTTCAGCCTCTTTCAAAATGATTGTGCACACGCATGTGCTCCCTGAACTCTGCTTCAGCAGAAGGGAGCTGTTTTCTTGGAGAACACACAAATCTTTAGAGCTGACATTATTCAGTCTAAAATGGTTTATTCTTCAGTCCTCCTGAAGCAGCTGGATTCAGAAGCAAGAACCCTCAACAGATGAAAGCCATTTAATGCACTATTGTTAAGACAGAGAGGAAAATAAAAGGCAGAAAGAAATCCAGATAGGACAGAAAATACCAGATGGTAGATTAAAAAAAAAAAAAAATTCAAGGGAGGGAGTAAAAGCAGGAAAAGAGAGACAGACACAGTGACAGTCCTGGAACTGGTGCCATGACCTGTCGTTCCCTTCAGAGACCACATGCTCAGCCTTTTCTTCTCCTCCCCTGTTCTCTTACAATAAAAGAGATCTGTGTTTATCAGGTTTCTACAATCATTCTGAGAAAATTACTTGCTGCTGCAGACTACTGCTTCATATTTAATCTCATTTCACTTAGGAGAGTTAAAAATAGAAGTTGGGACAGTTCACATTTTGAAGACACGGAAAAAAAGAAGTTGTAGCCCTACCCTGAGTGCAGTAATGGTGCAGACATTAGCAGAGCTTATTGGAGCTTTGCAAGCAGTGATCCTGTCAGTGAAATCAGCACAAACTTGCTTTATTATGAACCAAGCACAGAAACAGAATTAGTATCATGAATTAAATTCCCACTTTTACTCAGAGTACCTTGATTGTCTGCATCTTAAATGTTAATGGTTAACTCAGCTAATTTGTCCCTTGGCTTGCATTTGGACATAAAGCAGAGATGCTCTAGCAGTGCAAAACATGAACTACATGAGTCTCATTCCTCCACTGTTGCCATCTACTCCCTTTTAGAGCCAAATTCTGACTCTAGTCTCTGCTTTCCTTCTTTCCCAGCACTATTGCATATTGCCTGTTATGACTCCTCTGAGCAGCAGCTGGAGTTCCATTTCCTACCTGGAAGGAGAAGGATTTCTGCACTCCCAGCCCAGGCTGGGAACACATCCCTGCCTTAGCCCATAACCCTACAGACATGTTTCAGAGCAGCAAATGGATCGGCCAGGAAAGGAGAGAAGCTTACAGACCACACTGCTTCACAGGAAGCAAGCAACAGTGCTCTGCCATCTGGTCCTTCATCACCTATTTTGACAACTCATGTTACACGCTGACAGAGCTGACAGGTGAGAGGGAAGCTCCCATTCTCAGGATCCCAGCCACCAGGGCTTCCTTTCAGCACAGGGAAAATGGTTTTCCCTCCTGTCAGCTCAGTGAAACATAAAACATGCTCCCCAAACCAGCAGCAGCCACGGTGGCTGTGAACAGCTGAGACTTTACGAGGAGAAAGGAGCAGCAGGTCAAACTCTTCAGCATAGGACTCACAACTGTAAAGCTCCCTCTAAATCCCTGTTGCTGGAAAACATCACCTGATCAGGAACAAAGGCCAAAGCAGGGAGCTCAGAGGAAACCATCTCTCACTTTCCCATAAAGACTTAGTTGCCATTCCCTGTATCAAAAACTAGCTTTGCATTAAATGCAATTAACATTTGGAGGGAAAAAAAGCTAAACAGGTGATGAAACAGCTAAGACATCAACCAAAGCATTCTCCAACAGAATCCCTGTTGGGGAAGATGAAACAGGAAAGCCTTATAAATATGATTGCCTGGCAAAAGATGCTGAGAATATGGAAACTCTAAGCGAGATTGAAATGAAGGCAAGCTTTGAGATACAAAGCCTTAGTTACTGAACAACTGGAAAACAATGGTATAGCCAGCAGAAGGTAATCCCCTTTTGATTGAACAATACCCTCTGCTTGCAGACAGGTCCAAGGGTCAGAGCAGACCCTACCAGCTTGGCAGAAGGGGTCCAAAGAGTAGTTTTTAGGGCTTAAAATGTAACGCAGTATGGTAATGTAATGATTCTTATAGGCTGTATGTAGATGCTATAGGATTTGTATCTTGTACTAGATTGGTTAATGGAAATTAGAATATTCAGCACAGAAGAAGATTTATAGTATTGTAAACGAGAACTTGAAGATTCTGCCTTTTTACTTCTACCTCTACTTCTCCTCTCCTCTCTTACTCTCTCTTGCTTTCCTGCCCTGCTTCGAGCTGCAGCTGGCAGCTCCAAGCAGGGCCCCTGCAACCACGCCCTTCACAATAAATCTCATGCTCTAAGACCTATCTTCAGAGATCTCTTGTCTCTAGCCGTCCCGACCGTCTAAACCGTCAGAAGATTTCCACAAATCCCATTAAATACTAACAACTGCTTTGATTATTTCAGAGAGGGTTGTTCTCTCTTTCTATCAGGTTGGGCTGCTGAAGCCATCTATCAGTAGAGCTGGCTGAGCCATCAGGTTTTCCCAAGCTTGTAGGAGCTCCTCATCAGCCCTGTGCCTCCACAGGCCATGTGCTTTGCTGCACACACACCACTGTGGTTGGCAGAGATTGCAGGGACACCGCCAGTGAAGACAGCTTGGTGCTGAAAATCTGCTCCTAGATTTCACATTTCTAGGCCTCAACCGCTAGAAACTTCAGCACTCAATTGCTCCAAGACACTGCAACCCATGGCAACAAAAAGAACTCAATTTTTCCCATGGCTTTTCTTTGTCTTTTAGTCAAATTGGGGGCTACTCATAGTCAATAAACTCCCTGCCATTTGTCCACATGAACTGGACAATTTCATTAGAGCTTTCTGTTCATTATGAGACTTTTTATCGATTTCCTGACATGCCATAAAATGAACAAACCCACTCTCCTTGCCAAGCAAATGTAAATCGTACATGTACCATTTTTTCTTTGACAGAACAAGGAAGTTATAAATATTTTAACCACTTCAAAAAACCATAAAAGTTGAGCTAAATGAAAAAATAAAAAAGGAATCACAACTAGTCCAAATGCATAAAATACTTCTGCCGTGTGTGACTGTGTAAAACTAAAAGGTACTTACACAAACAGCTTGTCAGAAGAGAACAAAAACTACTCTTGAACCAGAAATGGCAAAAAGACTCTGAGAGAACAGCACATCTGATGTGACAGTCTGAGGAAAGACAACAAAGCCGTGTGTAAATGTCAGACAAGGAGGAAAAATATCTGTTGATTACTTGCCTTTCACACAGATACTACTTCAGTGTCTGCATGTATCTTCAAAACATATTTCATAATCCTGGCATCACAGTTCAGAGAGACTGCAAAGAAAGGAAAGGAAAAACTACCCACAAAGCCGAGGTAGAAATCTTTTGGCAGAGATCCCAAAACATCTCAACCAGAAAAAAAATCTAACCATACTTGGAAAAAACCCCACAGAATTCACTCAAACTATATTTGTGTTGCCACTTATTATTGTTAGGGAAGACAGAGAGATGTGAAAAAACATGCTTTTGGAAACGTATTAACATATGCAAAATGACACGATTACAAAAATATTTTACAAATAGTTAGAAAAACACTTAAGGCTAAGAACTTTTTGGACAAGTTGGCTATTATTTCACATTTTCTCTGAACAGTATATTTTATGTCTCGTTTTCATGAGATTGTTGCAGTCTATTTTTACTTACATGAAATCACATATAAACCAGCATTGTAAAGAGGTAAATGTAGAAGAGGCCAAAGAATTAGAGGGATAAAAAAAAAAGTATTCCAAGATCACTGTCACCTTTAGAAATGAAACTTGCAGTCCTCAAGCACAGCAGATAAACAGATACTGAACTCCACTGGGAACTGAGAACGAGTCCCAGGCTTGCTATACAATTCTAAAACTACTGACTTTACAAAAGATAGAATACTCTGAATTAGATCTTGGGCTATCAACCAGAACCAGGTGCTCACGCACTGTAAACAAAGTAAAAGGCAAGTCCCACTCCCTTTGTTCAAACAGTCCAATTTTTAAATCGTTGGGTGGATAAAGCAAGTAAAGGAAGATTTGGTTTCCTTGTAGATGACTAGTAAATACAATGGGACACAATTATGGAAAACTAGTGCGCTTAAGCTTCAGGTATTCAGAATACAAAACAAAAATGCCTTCCCCTCAAAACAAATAAACAAAACCCCCCCAACTGCCAAAACAAAACAAACCCAACAAAAACAAACCAACCAAAGCCCACAAACCAACCAGGCCAGTTTGGTTTTCCCAATAATGAACCCTTAATCCTTCACAATGGAGGCCATCAGTGTTCCACTCAGTTCTTACTTACTCCATAAATTAAATCCTTTTTTTTTAAAAAAAAGAAAAGTGTAAAAGCATACATTTATAATGATAATTATACAATTAAAAATCAGGTATTTTAGGCCCTGCATTTAAATAAAGTCACTTAATTCACCTTGTTATAAAATAAATCATCCTCCATGAATGACCTTGGAGCCCTCCAAGGAAGCTGTAGCTAATCCTGCCTGCCCAGGGAGGCTCCTGGGCAAACACACAGGAGCCACTCAGCAGCTCAAGCTGTCAGATGTTCTTACCTGACAACTTCTGTCCCGCTGGGTTTAAGGACTAAAACATCAAGGCAAAAAGACTTCATGCAACAATTGCAGTGCCTGGTATTTCATGCCACTAAAGCTTTTTCTTTTTGTTTTTAATTAAATAAACTATTGAAAAAACAAATGTCATCCAAACGTTGAAGAATTCAGGCTCCATCATATTTGGTCACCAGACTGGAAGAAATCCAGAGCACTAGCTTCAAAATGGAGTAACTCTAACCACACAAGTAGATTCTAGCCATACCATACTAAATTTTTGGTCTTGTCTGCATTTTTTTCCTTTTTCATAAGTTGTTGGATATACTGCATCCAGTTGCTACACACTAGCACAGTCAAAAACTGAAATTATATCATGCCAAGATTGTAGCTAAGTGTTATAAGGAATGAAAAATTTCAGATGTTCAGCCTGTAAAAAGGTTGAGTTGTAAGTGTCATCCAAATTTCCTTTTCCTACACTAGCTGGGAACTTCCTTGGCTCAAGCGTGTACCACAGCTCCTGCATCTTTGATAGGGTGTTTGTTATTCAACATGTTAACCACTCTTTCTGTTGAGACAGAGAGAGGAGAGAGAGAGAGAGAAGGAATGAAAGGAAAGAAGGAAGGACGAGAAAGGAAGGGAAGGGGAGGGGAGGGGAAGGGAAGGGAAGGGAAGGGAAGGGAAGGGAAGGGAAGGGAAGGGAAGGGAAGGGAAGGGAAGGGAAGGGAAGGGAAGGGAAGGGAAGGGAAGGGAAGGGAAGGGAAGGGAAGGGAAGGGAAGGGAAGGGAAGGGAAGGGAAGGGAAGGGAAGGGAAGGGAAGGGAAGGGAAGGGAAGGGAAGGGAAGGGAAGGGAAGGGAAGGGAAGGGAAGGGAAGGGAAGGGAAGGGAAGGGAAGGGAAGGGAAGGGAAGGGAAGGGAAGGGAAGGGAAGGGAAGGGAAGGGAAGGGAAGGGAAGGGAAGGGAAGGGAAGGGAAGGGAAGGGAAGGGAAGGGAAGGGAAGGGAAGGGAAGGGAAGGGAAGGGAAGGGAAGGGAAGGGAAGGGAAGGGAAGGGAAGGGAAGGGAAGGGAAGGGAAGGGAAGGGAAGGGAAGGGAAGGGAAGGGAAGGGAAGGGAAGGGAAGGGAAGGGAAGGGAAGGGAAGGGAAGGGAAGGGAAGGGAAGGGAAGGGAAGGGAAGGGAAGGGAAGGGAAGGGAAGGGAAGGGAAGGGAAGGGAAGGGAAGGGAAGGGAAGGGAAGGGAAGGGAAGGGAAGGGAAGGGAAGGGAAGGGAGAAAGGAAAGAAAGGAAGGAAGGAAGGAAGAGAAAGAAAGAAAGAAAAAGTTTATTATCTGCTCAGCTGTGTGGCAGCCTCACAAGATCAGTAAGGTTGAAATTAATATTTTTACTTCACTGACAACATCAGTTGGCTCCTGGAGCAAGCAAGAACTAATCTTCCTTCACACCAGTTGCAAAAGACACCATTTTTAGAGTATCATATAATAAAGAATATAATTTCTGCATGAAGTCTTTCCTTTCCTTTTAGTCTTTATGTATCAAATTGAAGATGAGACAACTCAAGTTCTCCCCTTTTCGGAGTTCACATTTAAAAGAGGAAAGACAACTCATAGTGGTCCAGAAAATCACCAGTGCTGAGATGATGGCACTGAACTTCATTACCCTCTTCAGCATTTCCTACACACTTTGGGGAATAGGGAATGGAGCTTAGTGTTACTGAAATAAAGGCATGAAACTACATGTGAAGCCTAAGGGAGTCCTTCTCCCTTTTCAAATATATTTGAAATACACAGCATGTGTATGATGAATACTAATTAAGTACAGCAGAAGCATTTAATTTGAAATAATGATCTTCAAAGGCAAGATCTGACTCCCTGTTCTTCAACCAGAGTAGGCTCTTGTTAAGGTCAAGAGAAACACCATGGGGATCAGGTTGGACTAATGAATTTCAGCATAATCAATGCACTTCCCTTTCTGTGCACGACTGTATATACAGAATATGCTGATCACAGACACACACACACACGTGTGTGTAACTTATGTAATCACACCTGTAGGGTTTGGGGCTTTTTTTTTTTGGGGAAGCGTTGTCATTATTGACGAAGATGCTACTTACTTGCAGAAGTCCTACAAATGCAACAAACTAAACCACACATTTGGATGGGAAAGCGGAAATCAGCAGGACATGAAACACTGCCACCACCAGGGAATCCAACTTTCTCAGCAGCATGCTGTTCTGGAAGTCCATTAACTGGCATTTAGCAGATTTAAAACACAGTAGGGCATTCTAAAATTAAGAGGTAGTGCAGAGACATTATACACGAGAAGAGCCAGTACTGACCTGCCTGCTCTAGACACACAGAGGTAGCACCAACCTCCACAACTGGGACAAAGCAACCAGATCTCTGCTTGCAGAGATATAATCAACACTGTAATTAGGAGAGAGAGAGAGAGAGAGAGGGAGAGAGAGATTTGCTTGTTGTTTGGGCCATACAGAGTCTACCACACCTATTAGAGATCAGTGACGCAGGCTTGGTGACGTTTTTTTAATTTACCACTTTTCTGTAGCCAACCTAAAAAAAAAAAAAGCCCCAAACCCTACAGGTGTGATTACATAAGTTACACACACGTGTGTGTAACTTATGTAATCACACCTGTAGGGTTTGGGGCTTTTTTTTTTTTGAGAAGCGTTGTCATTATTGACGAAGATGCTACTTACTTGCAGAAGTCCTACAAATGCAACAAACTAAACCACACATTTGGATGGGAAAGCGGAAATCAGCAGGACATGAAACACTGCCACCACCAGGGAATCCAACTTTCTCAGCAGCATGCTGTTCTGGAAGTCCATTAACTGGCATTTAGCAGATTTAAAACACAGTAGGGCATTCTAAAATTAAGAGGTAGTGCAGAGACATTATACACGAGAAGAGCCAGTACTGACCTGCCTGCTCTAGACACACAGAGGTAGCACCAACCTCCACAACTGGGACAAAGCAACCAGATCTCTGCTTGCAGAGATATAATCAACACTGTAATTAGGAGAGAGAGAGAGAGAGAGAGGGAGAGAGAGATTTGCTTGTTGTTTGGGCCATACAGAGTCTACCACACCTATTAGAGATCAGTGACGCAGGCTTGGTGACGTTTTTTTAATTTACCACTTTTCTGTAGCCAACCTAAAAAAAAAAAAGGCACCACAAAAGGTCAGGTAAACCATTAAACTTCAGGTAAGCCATTTTCACTGAGGTGGCACAGTTACAGCACAGCAGCGCTTCACAATCCCAAATGAAACGAGCCTTTCTGCCTCACATGTGAGTTACAGAAAATACCACTCATGAAATGAACCACGTCATAATGGTGGGAGCCCCTCTGTGTCTGTCTGCCTGGAGGATCTGCAGTTGTAGTTGTGTGTAATGTGAGGATCTGCAGTTGTAGTTGAGGTGTGTAATGTACAGGCTCCTTGTTCACACCCCATTGTTTAAACACTGGGCCGGTTCATGGAGATCTGCTCGCGGTGCAGAACGCCATCACCCCCAAACCCCACAGCCACCAGCAATAACACCACCTCCTACGCATCTCCTCAGTGAAAACGACACTGCAAATGCGAGAGGCTTTAACAACACAAGTCCCAGCTTTTGCAACTTGAGAAATCACAAAAAAGTCATTAAAAAAATCCCTAATGATGCAGGTACATTGTTCTTTCTAGCTGACGTACCTAAGCAACAAATTGCTGCTCCAGGCAGCGGAGCACTGATCTTATCACTCCTGGCAATGTTCTTCAACCCTGTCACGTTCTGCACCCAACCTTCCTCCCCACTTCATTGTTTTCAAGTATTTTCCCCCTCTGCTTTATGTGAGCTGCCAGCTGTGCCAGCCCTCTTGTGAAGCAACCACACATACACCAACCTAAAAGCTAAAATAACTCCCATTAACAGCAGTGAGAATGCTTTGGGATAGTGCCCATGCACATTTTCATCACTGCAATACAGTAGGTGCTAGTTCCAGTAAACATTGCATTTTCTACCCTCCTAAGACAATGCTGAAAATGGGGGAAAAAAGGAAAAAAAAAAAGAAGCAGTAACTGTTGGATTAGAGTTTATAAGAGGAAATGTATGCTGCAACACCAGCTGACAACTGGGGAGCTGAGCTGTGTTCAGATTAGTGAGCTACATAATAGTGGTGTTTTGCTAAATAAAGGAAAAAAAAAGGCTAGGATTTTTATTTAGTTGCTCCAGGCAAACAGCAATTCAGATAATAATAATAATTTTCTCATGTATGTCCTATTATAGCACCACAGACATTCCCTCCCTCCCAAAATTCTGTGCAAAGTTATTAATACATTTTCACCTAGCCCAATAACAAATAGAATTATTCATGGTAAGGCCAGTCATTCATGGAGTGAAAAGTATAACACTACATAGGACACTTTTTTGGGTAGAAAGCAGCTTACAGAGACACAGTTTTCTTTTTCCTGAATCAAGAAGAACGAGCTTACATACAAGATTATCTTTTTAGTTAGTAGACACAGGCACAATTGCAAATCTAAGTGGCAGTAAGCAAGCAATCTCTCCTATCAGCTCTCCCAAAATTATTTTATCTCAGTCTTCAGACTGAAGTTGTTCTCCCTCTCAACCTTCCAGAAGCTTGGACAACTGCAAAGTGCTCCAGAGTTCATGACTCAGCCCACACATTTAAGGAATCACAAGGTATCCGAGGAGAGGGAAGAACGGCAACTCTTTTCCCTTATTAGAAAATGCAAGAAAACTTTTATTTCCCGCCAGTTAGCAGAAATTGTTGCAGAAATTGTTAGCAGAAATGTTCCTGTTAGCAGAAACCTTGCTGAAGATGCAAAGGCCTTTTATCCTCCACAGCTGACTGAACCTTACAACTGTTTTTCTACTCTGACTTTTCCTGTAAGGGCAGATCCCTGTGATGAAGATCAAGTAGTCTCTTCCTTCTCAAACAGGGGTAAAAATGCTTTGGAAACCCCTCTTGAGGTCACAACAGCACTTTCATAGGGCAAGGGCTGCAGGAGGGTGACACCCTAGCAGGAAGGTGACAGTCTTTAGGGACAACACACTTTATATGCTGGACATCAAGCTTTTGGTTCCCACATATTATTTACATAGTCTGATTAATATTTTACCATTCACATACCAGGATACTTATTACAGATGGTAACTCCCTCAGTATTCATAAAAAAACACCAAACAAACCAAAACAACTTATAAATCAAATATAATAAAATACTTCTACTCCTCATGCTGAATTTTTAATTATTATTTAGCCTATGTAAAGTTTGTTCCAAAGCAGAAGAGTGAAGGAGGACACTTTAAAGCCAGCAGCAAAGGATCCCGTTCAATAAATGCAAGAGCTTACTGCCACCAAAAGGAAAACAGTGGGATTACTCCACATGGAAAGGAACTATGACCAGTGGTCTAATACTGTAAATGAAACTTACGTAAGAAGCAGACATATTTGGTGTTTTAATCAGGATCAGATAACCTTTGAAAAACCCAAAAAAGCTGGGGGGTGAGAATTTGCAGAAGCTGATCTCCCCCAGTTTCGCAACGTTTTGCAGCCTTAAGGGACAGAAGGCTGGGAAGGATGAAGGCAGAGGGCAAAAAACAATTAACAGAACAACATTGAAATTGTATCATTCTCCAGGGCCAGTCTTCCTAGGGCTTTGTTCTGCCTTCCAGGATATTCCACACAAAAAAATTAGATTTATTTTTCAAAGTAAATTTAATAAAGAAACATGATTTCACAACAAAACAAATTTGGCATTTTAGAAAGAGGCCAGCTGATTCATGCATATTCAGCAGACCGATGGACAACAAGGGAAACAGCTGCAAGAAGTAGATCATAATGACATCTTTAATAAACATAAACCCAGGATTACTCTCTATATAATCCAGGGGGGAAAAAATTAAATATCTTATTGCTGCAGTAAATATGATAGACTTTTGTGGCACTTATCTCCACGCTTTGCACAGGTGGAATGCAGAAACGATCACCTTACTTATGCTCAGCTCCAGTGAAAGCAAGAGACTGATTTGTGGTCCAGATCCACGTTTACTGCTTAGAAGACATGAACTACTACCGCAATTAAGCCACAAGGGCAATGAATCTCTCTGCTTCTAGACTTTCTATTGTTTTCCTGCTGTTTGCTCCCCTTCCTCCACCACCCACAGGAGGAAGGAAAAAAATGAAACCACAAAAAGGTAACAAAGATGTATTTTTTCCCCAGCTTTTGTAATTTAAATAAGGTAGATTTTTCACAATTAATTAAGTATCAAAACTGGAGTAGATATGCTCAGAAATTCATATGGCAATTGACAAGGAAGGGAACAGGCAGATCTTGCAGTAGGTTTTGCTTCTTCAAGTGCTGAGGAGACACCAGCACCCAAGAGGTGTGTCCAAAGACCACAATGTTGTAAGCACAGAGGATCACCTCTGAAGTTTGCTGCTATCAGCAAATACAGCGTGACACAAGAACCCTCCAGGTTTCAAGTCAGGGAGATACTAAAACAGGAAGAGAAGTTTAAGCCTCCCTCCTTCCAAAGCACAGTCCTAATACCAACCTTTCCCCCCCCCAAAACTGGCAGGTGTGAAGGAAACAGGGACCTCAGAGTGACCAGAAAGCCAAGCGGTCCTTTTAGGATGCTCTAGGGCACAGATCCTGAAAGTACCCATGGAACTTGGGTGTCACTTCCTTCGGGTTACCCACTAGAAATGAGTCCCCCCAAAATCCAGGCACACTCGACATGAAGCTGCACCTGCACAAAGCAGTTTGTGCATCGCTTAGCCCAAAACTCCAGCTGTAAAGCTGCACTACACGAACTTGAGTTATTTCACAGAAATTTCTCCCATGAGGAGATGAGAGCAGCCACGGAGACCATGAGACACTCCCTGACAACAGTGAGATGCTAATTTATGCTGGAAGGTGTGAGTGACCTCAAAAGACCACAACTGCTGCCAGTTTTGGCTCTTAAAGCAGAGAATGTGACGCCCTCTCCCCAACAGATCCTCACCCTCCTAAGCTCTGTGCCTGTTTTACAGCAACGGGCGGGTGAATGTCCACAGAACTTCAATCCCCTGTGTCTTCTGGGACCTGAATTAACGTCATATTCGGAGTGTGACATCTCAATGGTGCTTGAATGAAAGTTGTGTTTGAGAGGAGGGAAAGAAAAAAGCCCACAGACAAAACCAGAGAGCCCTACAAGAATCAGTCTCTGTGATTCAGCTTTCATGGTAGGCTTTTCAGGGCATCATATGAATCTGATCATTCACTAAACAACAGAATCTTCATAAAAGCAGAAAGCGAGTGAGATCATCCTCATCAAATTCCAAATCTCTCAATTATATTTAAAACTACCGACCAGGTTCATAAATCTGGTCAAATCAAGCCTCGGATTTACCCACAAGGTGGCAGTGGCCATCCAAGGTTTTAATACCTGGAGGCTCCCTGAGCCACATGGAGCCGCCGGGAGCTAAACTACGCTTTTCACTGTGAACGGAGACCAAAAAGCTCCATTATGGGGAAAAATATCTTCTCCCTTACACATAAAGCAAAATCTGTTGACTAAGTAAGATGGCTTGCTTCATAATTAGCTGTGCTTTCCCCAAAACGCTATTTTTTTACAAGAAAACTGCAGTTCTTCTCAGAAAGTAACAGGTACTTATTTTCATGTCACCTTTCCCCCTGCTCCTGCTCCGGAGGAGTGGCCGGAGAGCCCGAGGCACAGAATCACAGAATGAGATGAGCTGGAAGGGACCCACAAGGAACATCGGGTCCAACTCCCGGTCCTGCACAGGACACCCCGAGGGTCACACCCTGTTGCCTGAGAGCGTTGTCCAAACACCTCCTGAGCTCTGTCAGGCTTGGTGCTGTGACCACTGCCCTGGGGAGCCTGTTCAGTGCCCAGCCACCCTCTGGCTGAAGAATCTTTTCCTGACATCCAACCTAAACCTCTCCTGACTCAGCTTCAGGCCGTTCCCTCGGGTCTTGTTTCGGCCTCCCCCGCACCGGGCTGTGCCCGCTCGGGGATGGAGCCGGAGGTGTCACCGCGGACCGGGCAGGGCAGGGCAGGGCAGGGCAGGGCAGGGCTCGGGGTCCTGCACCAGCAGCACCCGCGGCTGCGGCGGCACCCACAGCCCCGCGGAGCAGGGGATGCCGGACACCCGGCGGGAGGGAGGCCGATGGAGCGGCTTCCCCCAGACCGCGGCCCGTCCCCCCGCAGCGCCCCGGGCCCGCGCCGCGGTACCTGGAGGAGGCCGCCCATCTTGGCACGCAGAGCGCGGAACTCCTCCGGCGGCGCCTCGGGGTAGATCTGGCCGCGCAGCAGCTCCTCGGTGATGTCGGCGTTGCCGTGGAAGGCGGCCTGGGCGATGCCGCTCAGCAGCGCGCTCAGCGGCCTGGAGCCCTCGGGCGGCGGCGGCGGCGGCTCGGGCGCCGCCATCGCGGGCAGGGCGCGACCGGGGTACGGCGGCCGCGCGGGGACAGCCCCCGCCGCAACGCGCGCGGCGCCTTCCCGTGGGGATGAGCGGGATCGTGCTCCAGGCGGGCCGGCTGTGGCCACCCAACCCCGCTTGTGGCCACCCAGCCCAGCTTGTGGCCACCCAGCCCCGCTCCCGGCAGCGCGGAGAGCACCGGCCCCAGCAGCCACACGCAGTTTATGGAACGCAAACCTGCGGGCCACGTACCACCGAGTCAGGGCACGCCGAACTCGGGACTCGCCGAACTGTCCCCGGCGATTTCATGCAATAGGTGAAAGGTGTCTGATTGAAGAAGTAAAGAAACACCCCCCCAACCAAGCCCCAACTACATTAATCAGAAGCTAATAGCAATCACCTGACTGGGTACAACAAATCTCCGCTTTTCGAACTGCTTTTTCACGAAAAAAACTCCATTTCACTACTCATGTATTTTAAGGAAACTTCCACAGGCTCTGCCCTCCATCCTTTGCTGAAAGATGCAGAGTTGACTACAAGATATGGGCCAGTTAAAACAAAGGTACTAATAAAGATCAAGTGTTTTCTCTGTGCACTATTTTATACAAATTTCAGTATTAAAAAGCATTAAAATGCTTTGCATATACAAACATATACTGTCACAAAAGAGAGTGTGTGCTCTCAAAAGAGGTGCCTGCAGAGCTTTCTTCTGTTAATACTACAGTGGTATTATTTACCTCCTGATTTCAATCATTTAAACCCTTCATAGCTGCACTCTTTCTTATGACATAAGAGAAAAATCATGTCGGCAGAAAGAGAAAACATAAGTTTATGATCAACTTGATGTGTTCTGCCTCATTCTTTCTTCTGTTCTGTAGGCAAAGAACAGGCAAAGAACAAGTTGCCCTTGCATGGGGGGCAGCACGGAGTACCTCTTGAAGCTCGAGGAAGAATTAACAGCAAACACATCTAAAAGTTTCTTCCACTGTCTCCATTCATTTGGACAGCATTTTAAATGTCCTCTTTAGCCAGTGGTATTTGGATTAAACAACATCTTTAGAAGCTTTAAAGAATCTGGAGATACACAGGAGTTTCTTTCAATGGCTAGGAATAAATACATAGGATGAGAAACTTAAATCCATTTGGGTACAGTCCACCATTGCTCATATTTTAAAAGAAAAGGGAGCAGGGTAGGAACTCTTCCTGGCTTATCCATATGACAATGGAACACAAAGTAAAATTTCTCTCTGGTTTGAGTTTCGGTCCCTCGATGATGTGCTTTCTTCTGCTGCAACCTGAGGTACGTCCTTAAGTTCTACGAGCAGTGCTGGTTCACTAACTTAGGCTGAGGTACAAATTTGTTCTTGTAATTGCTTTTTCTTCTCAGATCTCAGCGTCCTCAGTGCCTTGCATGAATATGGCAAAACAAATCTGGTGCCAAGCGTGTGTCTTGACTTCAAAAACAGCATAGAATTACTCAGAATGCACATGGCAGCAACCAGCAACCCGTGTTTTTAAGAATGTCATTTATTTGTTTTTGTAAACAACCTCATTTTTAAAGAAATTAAAAAGACATTGAAAAGTCTCTCTCTACATATATACACAGTACATGTTCAAATTTCACTTCATTGTGATGCCATGGTTTAAGCAGAAAAACAAAGAGTGCTTTGATCCAAAACTCAGCTGCAATACCACCACCTCTGGGGGCACGGCATCTTCCTGCCCCTCCCAGGAACACTTCATTTTTTATCACCTGCACCACTTCATTTGTTCTTGATCACCTGGACAGTTTTCCTGCCGTAGTGGTAATAGCTGTAGGCAGATGTCACCGTTGTGAAAGCTGTGATGCACCTTTGGGGAAAAGAGCTCCTCTAAGTCATGTGGGTCTACAGACAATATAAAAAGTGGTATTTTTTTTTTTAAGCATCTGTTTTTAACAACACAGCCAAGAACCATGCTCCACAAAAATGCAGTTTACAGTTTATATATGCTGAAATTTGGGGCTAAGGGGAGGATTAGATAAACAAAGGATCTGCCATCCAGTGGTAAGCAGCATGCTTCAGTGGAACTGCATACTAGGACAAATTTTCACCACACCAGCACTTGTTTTAGAGAAGGGAAAACAAAAGATTCAGCATTTGCAGCCTACATAACTTTTACCAGCTTGAGAACTGACAAGATATAAGAAATTATATCCTTTATAGTGTGAACAGGGAGCACTCAAATCACTCAAGACTTGAACTTACCATTTTTACCAAGTTCCAAAGCTAAAGGACAAGTTCTTGCTTCAGCACCTTTTGTTTCCTTCCCAGACCACAGCTATCCCTAAATTAGCAGTGCTCATCTGTGTGAAAGGCTGACACCACCCCTGAGGTGGGAGTCACTGCTACAGCCCTGCCTGCCCCTCTGTTCCCCCCTGCCCTCCCTGGGCACTCTCCCAGGGAGTTTCTGAGAGTATTCACCGCAGAGCACCCTGGAGAATTACACCCAGATGCAATTCTAGGTCTTGTTTTACCACCAGGATGAAAAACCACAGACTGTTAAGATCAAGGTTCACTCATAGCTCCTTAAACACTCCTTGGTTTGGGTTGGTGGTTTTGGTTTACTTGGTTTGGTTGGGGTTTTTTTTTTTCCCTAGAAGACAGGTAACACTGGATTTCGCACTACTTTAGGTTACTAAGTAATTCTGTCATCTGCTGGTCAGAACTCTTACCTAACAGCTCAGGAACAATAACTGCACTTGTAACATCTGCAGCCAGCTGCAGTTCAGACTCAGATCAGTTCAGATCAGCAGTGACAGTGAAAGGAACAGCACTACTTAAGGAGGCAAGCTCCTATATGCCTGTTCCCATTCCATCCCTCCCCTTCCTTCCTAGAGTCCAGCAGAAATCACCATTTCTCCACGTGCTTTTCAAAGAGGCTGCAGAAAGCTGGATTTTGAGATAGCAGGTACAATATAAAGAAAAAATAAGAATGGCTATTTTTACTGATCCCAAGGTTGATTTTTCAGGGACACTTATGGCATGAACAAATGAGGAATCCACACAGCCTTTCTTCCAGCTCCTTTCTTCTCTAAAACATAAACTGATCTAATTAATGTTTTGACTGTGTACCATGTCTATCCCAAAGACTTGTTTCTAAGCTATTATTTCTGGATCTTAACTAGTTTCATGTGACCACTTTTTGCTTGTGTAGTAAATTAAGCACCAATAAATATCTAATTCTGGTGTCATTTAAGACTAAAGGTGTAAAAGTTCAGGCATATGGGCTTATTACATCTTTTGGGCACAGTTTTTTTTGTTCCACACAAATTAATCTCAATTACCAGTTTCTTTAGGAGCAGATTAAATTATCTGGGGAAAAAAAATAAGACATTAGTTACCATAATGTCTGCAGATATATGCTGTCCACATAATTGAAAACAGGAGCTGCTAAAGAAGCTGCCACCAAAATCAGCTGAACTGCTGTGTTCATCTGAAAAAAGCAAAATAGGAATTATGAGAAACACGAAGAAGTACAGTGCAAGGAATACCAACATACACTTTTATCACTGCTTTAAGAATTAGCCCACATAAAGAAAATTTATTTTAAAATCTCCTTTAGTGAAGCATTTCATACTCTCAAAATCAGCACGTGCTTTGACAAAGTATAGCTGCAAACCCTTCAGGATCTATGTAAATTGCCTCCAAATTAGTTGGACTAATTTGAAACCGTACTCAGCAGTAGTGGTAAATTATCCCCACCCTCCAAACCACACAACGCCCCAAGTACCGAGGAGTTATCTTTAGCAATGAGTTACTGCTCTTACCTTGCTAATGAACGTTGGTTTTAATTGTGCAGTAGCGTAACAGGGGTTAAAATACCGACTCAGTGTTCTCTATTGGGGGAGAAAAGAGGAAAAAAAATATGCAATCCTCATACATTCCATTTGTTATACCTGCTCACACGATACAGAAAAGGCAGCTGTAGCACTAAAGAACTGCACTGCTCTTTTGTGAGGTTTATTACATGTTACACACAGGAAAAAAGTTATCAGTACCTCTGACTTATCTTTAGAAAACGTATTTTATGAAACGCTGCCCTGCTCAGAAATCTCTCTGGCAAAAGACCATCTTGTAGCCATCAAGTCTCAAGATGAAAAATCTCTTGGCCACAGCTTTGCTAAAAGCTTCCTAATTTATTTTTTTTGTTATGATTCCATGTTTTTAACGCTGTGCACTCACCGGTGGAGAAAGAGTTTTGTATCGCACGTAAAAAACAGCAGCGATGAGCGCCGCATCCCGCAGGATAATCATGGAAGTCAGTGGAACTGGAAGATCAAGCCAACACCAGCCAGTGAAAAATGGTGTCCGTGATTAAAGGTAAAATACAACCAAAAGAGCAGAAAACATGCAGCAAGATAAAAGAACCACTCCTGAATTCTCCTGAACGAGTTCTAGGCATCACTGAGGATGTTTAACACAACCCCTGAAAGGGTTTAAGCTGAAGTCTTAAAACAATCCAGTCCCTGAGAAACAATTTTATACAACTACTATTTTTGCTTTAAAGAAAGTGCATTTAAAAATGGCTGTATATGTCAGTTGTTTAAGTATATGGCAGCACTTGCTTTCTGTAGGGTCCTTTGGGAAGTATTTAATAGGAGCAAAGAGCAACTGGCAAAGTAAGAGTTCTCCAAGAGATACACAGTTTTCCTTCCAGAAACACAAGAAACGTTGCTACACATAAATTGACCTTCTTCACCTTATCTAGTACACACAGCTGCCATTTCCTCACCTGGGATAAGGTTTGCACAAGTTAGGCTCACGTAGAGCACGCTGATGAGAATTTTATCCGCTAGGGGATCGAGAGCACTTCCCAGAGCTGATTTCTGATTAGCCCAGTTCCGTGCAATAAATCCGTCCAGCTAGGAAAACCAAAATTCAACAGCTCTCTGTTAGAAGAGTATGAACCAAAATTGGTGGTGCCCGCTACTGTTACAGAGATATTTAATGAATAACATCAGGTAAAACAGCGGGTTTAACTATGACAAAATGTGATACCTCCTAGCTGATACTTGTATCACAAAAACAGATCACCTGGTGGCACTGAGCGGCCAATGCCCACCTGGGGCTGGTCAGGGAGCTCTGACCTCCCCCTTTCCTCCATTAGCATTAAGTCCCCTTTAGGCACCTGCAAATCCCTTCGCAACACCACAAAGGACATACACAGCATTCCTAGAAATCAACAAATATAAAAATGAATCTGTTTTATCCATTTCCACTCTACATTGAAGTCTAGGTTTCAATGCACGTCCACGGGATCACCGTGAGCCCGCTGTCCCCAAAGCCTTTCCAAACTGATGCAGACATACCAGGTCCGTCACGCCAGCCAGGACAAAGACACCAAGTGCAACGCTGAAATTCTCTTCAACAATCAAATAGCCTAAAACTGGCGCCAGACCCATTCTCGCCATGGACAGGATATTTGGGATGGTCCAGGGGTTTTCATACTGTAAAGCAAGAAAGGAAAAACCTTCAGGGCAGGAATACAAACCCCACCGTGGCACACAACAGAGTCAATCACGACAAATACTTTTTCCAGGTGAACTAGACAGAAAGCCTGGAAAGTTCTTGGAAGCAGCCTGCTGCTTGCGCAAGGCACATGGCCTCGACCGGCTAAACATTAACTTCGCCTTCAACAGGAAAACACCCCGCCGCGAGAG
>VZTI01002061.1:148015-162404 GCA_013397865.1 Struthidea cinerea
CTCGCGGCGGGCGCGGGGCCGCGGCGTTCTCGGACAAGCCCTTGAGGGAGGAAGGGAAAGGTTTGCTTTATCTTGAGAGACTTCTCAGAGAGCGCAAGTGGTCGCTTGTGCTCAGTACTTGCTTCTGGCCCTCGGTTGCCCGCGTTTACTTTATCTCAAGGAGAAACAGGAATGAGTTTACTTTTTTAGATGCGGTCGTTTATTTGCTCCTGAGGCGCGTTCCTATCTCCCCCAACACTGTACTTAGCTAAAATCAGCATCTAACACCTACTTCCGATTACTTGATGGAGCAGACCTTGCGCCTTAAGAACTCCGATGTAGAACTATAATTTCGTACTTAAAGCATTTCATCTCCAGACCAGTTCTCAGTTTCAGGTATATTGGGGTAGGTTCCCAGTTGGGCAGCACTGAAAAGGTTTGACATGTTCTTTGACATCCAAAATTTGTGTTTTGGTACCTAAGGGCTGTGGAAGCATGGTGCACATCAGACACTGATGTCCCTCAAACCAGAAGACAAGGCGCTGAGCTTCAGTATTTCTGCTTTTCTAGATCTGTCATATCTTACCTGAGAAATAAAAGAGGGAAAACAGAAGAATCAGCACTGCGTTCTTGGTTTTTTAAAATATATTAGTCCTTATGGCAGGGGGGTGTTGTTGGTGGTTTTTAAACTCTTACACTGAAAGCTTCTCACCTGCTATTTTATTGCACCAGACCATGATTCTGGTTTCATCAAAGTCAGGAAACATTCATCACTTCACTCGTGCTGAGCACACATTGTTCTGTGTCAGGAACAGAGTTACAGAGAAACAAACGGAACCTGTTGGTGTTACAGATCTTGTAGTGGCCACTAAACAGCCTTGAACAAACAGTTTAATGAAAGTCAAAATCCAATCCCTGCTTTACAAATTAAATATTGTAATAAGGATATTTTTTTAAATCAGACTTGGATTTCAAACAAAACCTCAGCTTCAAAGACCAAGTTTCAAAGCAGAAAATCAAGTCAGGTTCAGCAGAGTGTCATTTGGTAACAGCTAGAAAATGGTGGTGTCTCAACATGAAACTTCACAACTTTCTGGAACCATTTCTAGATTTTAAATGAACTACAGTGCTAAAAGGACAGCTCATATCATCCTCTCATGAAAGATTTCTGGGTTGAAATTTGTGGGTCCAGCATGGCACTGTAATAATGTCAGTACAAAAACACACCTCCTGCTCCTTGAGGATGCTGAGGTGCATTATAGCCCTGCACAGTCCCATTTGAAGAGCAGAGCTGTAGGATGAGCCAGGCAGCAATACCATGTGTCAGTTTGTCCTGTTGCAGCTTTCCAACTTAATTTTCATCTGGGGGATCTCCACCCCAGCAAACACCAGTGCTGTGCCAGGTGTGGCTCAGCTCAGGATGTGCCTCCCCACTGCAGGTCCGTCAGTCCAGTGGAACGATTGTGTCTGAAGCAAGTTCATCACAGTGACTCTTCTCACATGGTCTGAAGCTGATAAACTCTTGAACCTTTTTTCAAAAGGTAACCCTGATCATTTAGGGATCCAATAAAGCTCTCGAAATCAGACACCTGGGAAAATAAAGACAAAAATATCAAATTGGAGAATGACATCTTACCTGATGTAGAGCAACATAAACGATTTAAAAGAACTTAGTGAAATAAAGTGGGCTAAGAATAGGTCAGATTCCTTAGCAAACTGTTCACCTGCTAGGAGGCGTCACAGCATCATTCCCCCACTTTTGTGCTTTCCTTACACACTCTTTCCATTGTAGTGTTACACAGAGGTAGCATTCTGTCCTTTACGACATGCAGAAAGGATGCAGTTACATCTGTATAAATTCCAGTTCTGAAACAGAAGTATCTACCACAGAAAAGCATGATTTCTACAACTCTCCCTGATCTCCAGGTATAAAACTTTGAATGGGCAAAAATATTCTATATATGAAGGGATAATTAGAGTTACTTGAATTAACTTTAATAAGTAGTCAATGGAGCAAAAAGTAGAATTAGCTACCAATAGTTTTGTTTGGCTGAAGCCCCCACAAGTACAGAATGCAAATCAATTACAGGGCATAGTACGTTTGTGGCCATGTGTCCTACATGATATTCTTACAAGATACAACCTTAGGATGTCTGAAGCAGGAATGAAAACCTGAAAGGCATATTTAATCCAGAGAAGGTCATGCAGAAACATCATTGCACTGCTGAAACAGAGCAGGGACACCACAAGTCTAAATTTGGGAACAAAAACAGGTGTGTCCTCTGGGGAGCCAGAGGGAGTGAAGCACTGAAACCAACACTGCCTTTCACAGATCAAACCAGAATCTTGCCCAGAACCAGCCTCATCAGCAGAATCAGCCCTCACCAGTGCAAGGAGTTGCTGTTGCAAACAGCTGTGAGGTCAGTGAAGCTTACAGAGACACTTCAGGAACTCTGCTCAGCCTAACAGCAGTAAATTGGTTCTTTCTGTCACTGCGAAGAGACAGCAGAGGCGCCTTTGCTACTCTCCCTTCGGCAATAAATAATTGTGAGTGGTCTGGCAGTCTGTTGTTGTTGAGGTGGCTGCTGGCCGAGCTCACCCTAATCTGCAGCTCCTTGGCGATGCCCCTCAGCTGCTGCAGGTCGAAGAGGTTGTTGTAGGTCCTCTCTGCAATGCTGTTCAGGGCAGACACAAATCTCTTGGCCTGCGACCGATTGCTCATCCCAGACCCGTGCTGGGAACGCTCGAAGTCCAGTTTTCCAAACTCATCTGAGTAGGTCCCCAGCATGCTACAAACAGGTTACAAAAAGAGATAAAACTCTCAAAAGGAGATAAAAGCAAACACACGTGGATCTGATTCCCAAAACATAACTGCTTGAGAGGGCTTTCAGAAGCCATGTAGAAAACCATCCACCATCAAGTCACTCTCTAGAGAACTTAGACTAAGCATTCATCCAAAACACTTTTAAACTTTAATTCTTCCCCTGCACCAGAGAGTAATCCCATGGGAGAAGAAAGCCTTCAGCAGCGCCTCATGTCTGCGTTACTGTGCACAGACACACAGAACCACTGTGATCACATAACTCACAAGCCTAAGCAGTTGGATTTGACTTAGGGCTGCTGTCAGCTGTGAAAAAGCAGCTAACAAATCCAAACATTAGTATCATGGGCCTAAGCTTGATAAAGTGATTTCTTCCCTGTGCTTGAATATGTAAAGAAAAAAAGTTTCAAATGAATAGTACTGTGATGCTTTATTTATTTTTAAAGCAGTGTTTTCTATTTACCTGTATTTCATTATCTCTATTACATCCTCAGCATCTTCCTTGGTAGTTTTCTCCCTTAATTCCAGCCTTGATCGTGCCTTAAAACAGGAAAAAAAAAGGTTTAAGATATATCATAGCTGATGTGAAAAAGGGCTACAATCACTCTACAAGGGCTACAAGCACAATCTTTAGGAGCAGAGATAAAAGCCTACAGGATTAGAGGAAGATTTTTCCATTTTTTGTTCCTGTGTCAATGGCACCTCCTGCACACTTACACTTTTAGGCTGTAGCTTGGAGTTTATTTGCTTTGCAGCAGTGTAGCCTTGTGAAGCAGCAGATCACAAATAGTATTGTTAAGGGAGTGTTAGGGAAAACAGAAGCATTCTAAGTTCAAGGTGGGCAGCAGGTTGTTCCTGCCTGCACCTACTTTTTCTCCTTCTGGGGAATGTGACAGATTCTCTTTCCATCTCCTCAAGGATGTTTCACTTTATAAGAAGTTTTAAGGAGCAGTAGCTCTTAAGCACTTCTAAGCCTCTTGCATTCTCACTTTTTTTTTTAACAAAACAAAAAAAGCACAGTGCTGAATAAGCTGTAAAAAATGATAGGATTTGGGTAGTATCTTAGGAATAATCTCTGCTTTCAATCCCTTAAGCATTCCAGCTTGCATTTACCTCTGTCAGTCGAATCAGGGACTCCAGCTGCCTCGTGGTGATGGGGGTGCTGTCTGCTCCTTGGTTCTGTTTCCGGAGCTCGAGGTAGAACTCCTGAAGGACTTGTGCAGCCTCTGGAGATAAGTTTGGGTGGACGTACTGCCGAGCATATCCGACGTACTTCCTCAGCAGCTGATGGGGAATGGCATCAAAGTTTTCTCCTGTTGAGATCTAACACAATTACAAAGAGTTAGACTTCTGTCTGTCAGAAGCCTATACAATAAAAATTTTAATATCAAATCATCATCTTTATGCTTTATCTGGTGAAGTCACCACTATAAGGGCTTTAGCACTTCGTATATGAACAAGGCCCCACACTATGCTCAGACATATAAACACACACTTGGCCATTTCAGAAAAAGCAGCCAGGGCTTCTCATCTACAATGGTAAGACGTGCCAAATAGAATTCATTATAAAGTTAAATCCTTTCTCAAAAAGAGAAAATCCAAACTCCCAATTGTTACAGCTCCACAGAAGACTAAACCATCGCTGCTGATATCCCATTTCCAAAAGTGCAGGGGTTTAGCTCCAGTAGGAGTATTTCTCCCAAGACCTGGCATTTGACAATATCAGTTCTCAAAGCCATCACTGAAGTCTAGTAAGAAATATGCTTCCTCTCCCATACTTTCCAAATCCATGGAGTTGCAGATGCCCAAAGATTTGCTTCCACACTGCTTTATTTGGATTCAGTACTCCATCGCAGAGCACGTCATATCAAATTATTACACCCAGCCCAGTCTGCAGCTCTCTCCTGAAACCCAACACAGCAAATTTCCTTTAGAGCATCTCACGCAGCAGCCCCAGGACAAGTCCCACCTTCAGCCTCTCGAGCAGGGGTCGCTCTGACGTGGCCTGGAGGACAGAGTGCTCCTGGGAGCTGGCCCGGGTCACCAGGGCGCTGCTGCAGGCTGCGCGCCGGCCAGCCCGCATGGCCATCACGTGCTCGGACAGCAGGTGGTCGTGGTCCTCATTCGGGGTGTCCAGCAGGATGAACACCAGATCAAATCTTGACAGCAGAGCACTCCCCATTCTGGAGAAAAGACAAGGAACCACAGTGCTTAGAGAAGAGGAAAAATTATAGCAACTCTGTTCCACTTCAAACACACGCGAAAGATCCCATCCTGCTCATTCAGAATAAAGTAGAACAGCAATTCCTCTCTCAAAAGCCACTAAAAATTATTAAAGTTTGTGTTCACGCTCCAAAAAACTAGAAAGCAACTGTACACAAGCTACAAGGCTGCCAGAAGCATCTACTCATGAATGTGAGCTATAAAAGCAGCATTTCAGAAAGTGCTCACTTCAGGTTCTCAGACACTGTTTTGGCTTTGTTATAATGTCCTCCAACAGGGTTTGCTGCAGCAACAATGGATGTCCGAGCTGGCAGACTGCAGACAATGCCAGCCTTGGCCAGGCTGATGCTCTGCTGTTCCATGGCTTCCAACAAAGCCTGGTGCTGGTTTCCCATCTTATCAAATTCGTCTATTCCACAAATTCCTGGAAGCAATTAAAACAGGACAGACTTATCAGACAACACATCAACTGAAGGGCAAGTGTGTGCAACAATCCAGTGTTACATCAGAAGTCCAACTTAGAACCCTAGGGACTGCAGGAGACATCGGCCAAAGTCTCCATTTCAGCCAGGTTTGTTTTCATTTCATGGCAATGCAGCCAAACCAGCCTGATTTGGGCATGCAGCATCCTTGATTATACATTAAGATGACAAAACAAGCTTTTTAAAAATAGACAACAAATCTCAAAAGCAAGTCCTCTTTCAAAACCAGTAAGAGTCCAGCAGCTGACATCAAGTCAGATTCCCGAACAAAAAAAATACTAGTTCTTTGACACAGTAAGTCTGGTATGTGAATTGCAGAACTGAAGTTTTCCTGCACTCTAGGAAAGCAGATATTGCCCCCAGAGAAGTCACTGGAGAAGCTCAGAACTTCCCACAGTGTGGAAACCCAGTATCATACTTCAAACAGACATTTTTAGTCCACAGTTAAGCGAGCGCTTTGGCTTATCTTAGACTCAGCAGCACACACACACTCCCGCCTTCACATGTGGCTACGCAGAACCTGTGGCATTACACGGATTACCTTGATCTCCAAGCACTAAGGCACCAGCTTCCAAGGCAAAATCTCCAGAAGTGCCATCTCTGGACAATGTAACAGTCAGGCCAGAGCTGGTGGAAGTATTACCACAAACATACACACCTCGAGGAGCGATGTTACACACTGCCTAGAAGAGAAACAAATACTTTTTCCCTCCCCAAAGTGAAGAATTTCATAAGCCTTATTCTAGAGAAACAATTCCAAGTAAACCCAAATTTGTTTCTTTCTACTGAACGTGGCCCAACAGTAAAGTCATAACTCCTTGCAACCCCAAGAGACTTCTGCAAAGCAGTAGGAGTAACTTTTCTTGAATGGCATCCTTTTTTTTTAGTAACAATGTCAACAAACAAATCAGTTACTCTGTGCTGGAGAGTCCCCATTCAACAAAAGAATAATTTAAAAATTTGGTTTGTTAAGATGCAACTTGCATGCAAATCCATCACTTTGGCTAAGTTATGGCAAATCATATCCTAACATAACAGGTCCACGTTAGAAAGACTCAGACTTTCTAAAGAAGGTCTAGGTGAATTCTGTTCCTCCTTCACTCCACAGTAACCATGGAAAAAGACATGGAATTAAAAAATCACTCAGTTTAAGGAAAAAAAAAATTATTACTAATTGTCATAGTCATGCAGAAATGCCTACCAAGATCCAAACCCAAACAGAGCAGCAGGTCGCTTTCCCAAAAAGCCAAGATCTGTGCTAGCAACATAGAAATAGGGTAAGGAATGGAAGCAAACCTCACAGGAGAAGAGTTACATGGTATTTAAAGTTGCATTTGGTCAAAGATTATTATTTTATTTCACAATGGACCAGCTAAATGAAGACAGGAAGGAGTGAACCTCCTCACTGGGGAAAAGGGTTGGTGAAAAGAACTCTGTAAGGGCAGACAGCAAGCCTGTAAGCCTGTACTTGAAAGCCCATGGGCCTGACCGAGGACACCTGATTTGGTGTTTTAACAGGTTCCCTGGAAGGAGAGGACAGCAGGAGAGCCCTTTGGATACTGTCCTATACTTGAGGCATCCTACATGAAAAGATAGCTCCAGCCAGGTTCAGTCAACTCTTTGGTCTCAGCACAGTTATCCTACCATGATTACAAGTCAAGGTAACAAGGAAATAGAGGAAAACAGAAAATAGTAATAAAGGAAACCATACTTGCAACATTTGACTTTTTCCTAATCCTGGATCTCCAACAACCAGAACATGTGGATCTCCTCGCACTGGGATTCTGTTCTTGTCATCCACAAACTTCTGACATCCTCCAAACAAGGCCAGGGCCAAACCTGCCTTCACAATCTGTTGTGGTACAGGCCAGCACTGGTAAGTATTTGATTGTGGTGACCAACACTGACAGCTCCCTAGAGCTGGCTGTAATCACCTTTCCTTCTGCATCACTGAAGTTCAGGGTACAAGGCTGCCACTTCCCTGACACCAAAAGAGACTGTGAGCCACAGTCACCCGTAAAAACAGTCCCTGCCCCTTCCCCCCATCCCAGATAATCTTTTAGGAGTTGAGTGTGGCATAAACATTTCAAACTGGAACTGCAAGCAGAGTTGTTAAATGACTTACCTCGTGGCCATAGATTGCAGGACAAAGAGAGCTGAAAAGCAAAGCACAAGGTCATATAAATGGAAGATAAATCATGTATTACTATAAATAATCCCTTGTTCTGCCTCTCATCACAGACACCTTAATAAACATATAAAACCTTAGGGGAGCTGTTGCTGAATTTCCAACAGAAATCAGCAGCATCAAATTTCTTGAAATGTTTTGATAACCAGAAATTATTGAAATGAGAACAGCTTTTCACTTGAGTCCCCACAAAGGAGAACCAGCTTCCCAGTGGTATCTGCACCTATTCTTCTCTTAATCAAGTAACTACCTCTAACTCTCCTTTTAAAGCGCCAGTTTTGTGTTCTTTGACTCCACTGGGAGGGCCTGAAGGACGCCCCAGGTAGAAAAGTATTTTTTAGTCTGAACTGAGGGTCTTTCACACCCTCTGCTCAGCTCTTGCACTCTTTCCTCCACTGTAGAAAAGCAGAGGACAAAATGGTACTTCCAAATTGAATTTACACAGTGAGGAACAAAATTAACTAACTGCTTTTTTACCCAAGCTTTCTAAGGTTGAACTAGAACACAGGTAACTTCTTGAATCCCTAAACCCATCTCAAAGTCCCAATATTCCCACTGCAATACTTTCACTCTCTCCCAAGTCCCCTTCCCACTGCAGTTTGTTAGATCTCTATGACAGCTTCTATTGCACAAGGCTCAGACATGTCACAGCTTTAGGATGAGGATGTCTTTGTCTGAAGGAGGTCACACTGATTCACGTCTAATCCTAGACCCAGTCTAGGTCCGACACAACTTACTTCACAATGAGCCTGAACAGATTTTCCTCAGCTTGAATTTCTTGGATAGCATAGAGGTCTTTAAGGGAAAACTCCATGAAGGATCTCTGAAAAGTCTCATCATCAAAATTCTTTATTTTTTGTCCTTTACTGTTGCTGACAGAATTTGCCTCAATGTACAATAAGAACATACACTTGTCATTCTTATTTTTAGAAGCTCCTGTTAGAAAAATTGAGAAAGGATGATGGAGCATTTTTTCTATCAATAAGTACTCGTATTATCTACAAATGGCATAGAATAATCCAAAAACATCATGTACAGCCATGTTCATATTTAAGTACTGAATATCTGCATTTTGTAAAATTGATGCAAAATAAGTTTCTAGTTACACTTGTTCTTTGAAGTTCCCTCCACTTATATATATATATATACAATATTTGATTGAATTGGAGGGCATATGTCTAGAGAGAATTTTGTCCCAGAATAAATTATTTTTTCCAGGAATTTTTGTAGTCAAATAAAAGTTGAATATAAAATGTTTCCACTGAATATTTAGAGGGGAAAAAAGATGCACGGTGCAGAAGCATTAAACATGTAGCTTAATAAATAATCAGCAATTATTAATCAATAATTAATCATTTTCTACATAGATTGATTACTGAGCAGAGAATGAAGCTTCAGAGTAAAACAATATTGCAATGTTATTTGCAATGAATTCTTTCAGAGCAGTGCACAACATATTTCTTCACTTTGGAAAAAAAGGGAAAAAAGGAAAAAAAGAGTTGAAAAATTTCTTTAGGGAAACTAAACTAAGATAAGTCTCCTTCACAACAGTGTGACAATTGTCCTAATGTCTGAAGGGGATATTAAAGGGAAAACACTAAACAATTAATGTCTTAAACCAACTCTTCATTGTAAAAGTTTGGTGACTTCTGAAGAAATTTACACTTTATGCACTTTCAACTCTGAGAGCTCCAATTAAGGGGAGTGGCTGTTGTTGTTCTGGTGTAAGCACTACCAAAAAACCCCCCTGTAGGAAAAAGGAGTTGTCAGGTGCTGTACTTCACCTTCCTCAGTGCTTGACACCTTCACTATGCCTGTGATTGTGACCATGTCTCCTGGGACACAGCTGTCCACGAGGTCCTGGACCAGCTCACACTCGATGGTGCGTGGGATCCGTCCTGCTTCCCGCTGGTCATCTGACATGAGCTCCTGCACCCTGCAACACATGAGGGCAGCTCACACACCATACAGCACCTTCCAGTCTGACTGCAGCTCACAACATCTGCAGCTCTGGGCATCTTTGTCAGGTCACACTTCACTGAATGGGTATAAATGTTGCAAGGAACCCAGAACTCCGAGTTGAAATTCAGATGTTCTACCACTGATGAGTGTGTTCATGTAGAAATAAGTACAGCACATGAAGTAAAAGGGACCAATATAAAGCAATGAAGAGCTCAGACATTACCACTCTCATGAATTCTTAATTGGTGTTCTAACCCTAGAACAGCCCAAGAAATTTCTCAGACCATAACAAGAAGAGTAGTTCACTCTCTGGTTGTGAAAGTTCCAGCTTTGGCTCTGCTCTTGGAGCTCTGAGATTTCCTTGAAGCCAAGCCAAGCTTTACCAAAGAAGCTGTGCTAAACAGCGCCCTCTGGAGCTGCCAACAGCAGCACGAGGTTTTAAACGAATATCCCCTCAGACTAAGATTTTTAACCCTCCAATTTACTTCCAGTTCATTCAGGTCAAGTGGCACAGCTGACCAATATAACCTAACAGGGCTTTTCTAGCTGACTTACAGCTTGTTAAAGGGAATCACGAAATCATAGACGCAATTAGAAATGACCAAGAAAAGCTGCAGAGCCCGAACTGAGGAGCTCGGTAAGAGCAGAAGGAATTTCCAGGAAACTATTACAGGGCAGGTTACAAAGTATACCAGTGCTTGGATAAAACAACTGCTTTGTGATACAAATGTTGGAGAGTGCTTGCTGCAAGAGTAAGATTTTAAAAATCCCACAGCATGGTTTGAGCCCTCCTGTCACTTTTTGAGTGTCCTGTCACATCACATTTTTGTGCTTACTTGACAGACTGCCAGTCCACTGTGGTGGTTAAAGGAGAGCTCCTGTCGGCTGTGAAGGACCGGCCCCGGCACTCAGGAACAAGGCACTGCAACAACAGGAATTCTGATTCATTCCCAGCCTGTTTTAAAGTCCTAAGGTGAAACTGCCTTATTTGATTTTTTAAAAAAAGGAAAGTGAAGCAATATAAATCAGCATCATTCCAGGAAAAAAGCCAGTTAAATTAGGGCTACAAATTAGGATGTACATAATTAATGAAAAGCTATCAAGCACAGACACCTGACTCATAGCTGTCAGAGCAAATACAGCTGAGTCGTGTGAGCCCCTCGGTGAACTGGTTTGAGCTGGGGAAGGGAAGGGCAGGGGGGGGAAGAAGAGGTAGTGGGGGTGGGTTTTTTGGTTGTATTTTGCTGTGGGGTTTGTTTGTTTGTTTGTTTTGGTGGGAGTTTTTTTGTTTTTGTGGGGGTTTTTTGGGTTGTTTGTTTGTTTTTGTTGGGTGGTATTTTTTAGTTGGTTGGTTCTTGTTTTGTTGTTTTTTTAATATCCACAGATGTTCCAGAGGAGATAATTTTTTCCACTCGAGCGCATCAGGAAACAGAAAATAACCAGGCACTGTCCTATGTCTAATGACTTTTTAAGTCCAGATAATAAACAGTGAAATTAAAATAGAAAGTTTTCTTTGTTCTATAAACAAAAAACAAGCAATGTAAGCATGGAAAACCACCACAGCAAGGTGGAAGAGTCTTTTTAAACGTAACTGGTGAAATGGAAATTAAAAGAGAGAATCTTTTTTCCAGATTTCAGGGCGATTCTACACATTGCTTGTCACGTATCCTGTTCCAGCAGCATACATTTTTTACAAGTAACAAGGGGCTGAAGTAAGAAAAGCTGCATGGCATATTTAATTCTTTTTCAGTGTGTCAGTTGTTTAACCTAGCTTTAAAGACTATGCTTTAATTTTTTTTTTCTTTTTTTTTAATACCAGCGATGCTGCTTTTTGTGAAAACACAACACAAAGCATGGAGTTCAATGATTTTAGCTTACCTTGGTGGGAAGGGTGTACTTCCCATCGGGGAGAGGAACCCCCTGCACATCCCCACAGGTGCCACAGACGAAGGCCAGGTTGGTGCACAGGGGTTTGATGTTGCTGACCCTCACCACGGTGCCACGCAGGGCGATGTATTTGCCGTAGCAGTTGGCCCTCACGTTTTTCAGCTGGGTTAGAGGCTCATAGTTGTACACCCTGCACCAAAGTTCAGCATCAGCACACAGAAATGGAGGACAAAAATAACCCCCAAACCCATCCGAACATAAACAGACAAAAAATCCTATTCCCAGTTAAAAATGGCAATCCAGGAAAAACACTTAGGAGTATTTTTTCGGCGGACCCATGGCACAGTCTTTGATTCTTGTTCTAGAAAGCAGCAGAACATTCAATATTCTCCACATGAATCGACCTCAACAGCCTCAAACAGTACAGTTTGTTTATCCAGCGACACCTCTGGCCTAGCAATACAACAGACATTATTTTATGATCATCCATAACTGTCTCTTTCCGTTGTTTTGGATAAAGCCTGGAACTTAGACTTGTGACACAGAAGGACCAAAGTTTTATTATGGCTATTGCCACCACCAGCAGGGAATTATAAACAATCACAAAAAATAAAATAATTTTTAAAAAGTAATTTAAACTCCATTTGAACTCCAATAGGGCTTATACACCCAGTTCCCTCAGACCCTTGAAGTCTGAGATGCCATTACTTCTGAGAAAGAAAAGAAGTTCTGAGGACTTGTTTCATTAAAAACTTCTCCAATCAACAGAAATTTAAATAGCTCTGCTTTTAATCAAGACACATTTCATAGAATAGCTGTTCTACTTATAAGCCACTTCTCTACTTACAAGTTTTTCTAGCTCAAGCTGTTTGTTCAGCTTATAAGGAGGTTTCATTTCACTTTTTTCTTCACAAGGACATGAAGTCATGGGGAAGAAAAAAGCAAAATGTAGAGTGTTCTCCTGGAAAAAGCTTCACAGAGCCCAGTTTTCCCATGTAAGCCTTCAGCACCATGCATGGGCACTGGCAAGGATTAGACAGGAAGCAAACAGCTCCTCCTTGGGCAAGAGCAACTACCCAGCACCCGTTACCTGGCGTGGATGAGAGGCACATTTATGATAGGTTCCCCATCCAGGGGCAATCCCTCCTGCACCTGCAGCTCTGCAGCGTGTCTTTCCAGGTCTTTGGTGAGCACCTGGGTGGAACAGGAAGGGGGACACAGATGCCCACAGGAATTAGAACTTCCATTAGGGAGAGACACAGGTGTTAGAACTACATTTAGTCACAGTCAAGTGCTCCAATGATGAATAAGAAAAGTGCACCAAGATCAAAGCAACTTCAAAATGCGATTTTGTGGGTCATACAGGAAGGGAAGAGATTAAAGGATTTGAGTTTTAAATAAACACAGATTTCCCCTAAGACAGAAAAACACAGAGATTTGGGGGTTTATAACATAATTGCCTCTAAGTGTCACTGATTCTTTTTCATTGTGAGGGTTATGCTTCCATGGATCAGAACCTCGTGTTTACCTGATGAATTGCCAGGCCCATACACTGCAGTATTTTCTGAGGCATATCCCTTAGCTCAGCAGATACATTTGGTATCGATTTAGTCAGTTCTCTGTCTTGGATTAGTTCCTTATAATCCACGAGAATGCTTCCTTTCCTTTCTATTTCATCCTGGGAAACATCGTAAACGATAAAATACACTTCAGATTAGAAGTGAAACACCCAAATTATGTCCTAAATGCTTCAGGTCTATAATGGAGGTTACTTTTGACAGAAAAAAACACCCAAAATCTATAGCGTTCCTGTATCAACAACAGGTTGCTGGGGTGGGATATGTTTGGGTTTGTTTTTTACCTTATCATAAAGCTCAATGCGCTGCATAAAAAACTTTTCAAAGGCTTGAGTCTTCTGGACAAAAGGAGACTTGTCATTGTAAACTAATCAGAAATACACCACGTTAGTGACAGAAATAATTCTTTCCACTTCACAAAATACATAAACAAGTAATTTTCCTTCCGTTATTTTTCTACATTGCAAAACTAAGGAAGATGATCGATCTCCACAGTACCCCAGTAACGATCACAGAGATTACAGTGTATCACAAGAGTGAAGTCTTTATTTTATTTATTTTTTTATATATGAAATTTTCGTTGTTCTTTATTGAACTTGTAACGCTACTAACACTACACGTAACCAATTTTAGAAAAAAAAATTAAATACTTGCTACATATAATTTCGGTCTAAAGATACCTTCAGAGAAATAAAATTTCCAGCCCTTATAGGGAATAAATTGGTCCATCGTTGATTGGACTAGCCGAGATTTTCCTGGGGGAAGAAAAAAAAAAATTAATGTGGATTTAAAGAATATGGATAGTGAAATAGTGCAAGTTTTATTCTCAGTGATTCTTTTGACCACGGGAGACAAATAGCTGTAATTGCCTAGCACAGTGCGTTAAAAGAGAAGTATTACGGCTTCAGAAAGCAGGTAGAAGCACAGGGGCTGGCTCACCAGGTTCGGGCATCCTTTTGGGCTCTCCCTTCTGTCCTCTGCCTCGCCATCCTCCTCCTCTCCATCCTCCTCGCCACCCCTGGAAACCTCTGCCCCGGGCGCATCCCCTGCCTCGGAGGTCCCTGCTCATCTCCCGTTGCCGGCACCAGTCTGGGGACGCGACAGCAAACCGAGGCGAGGAAAAAAGTTTTACCAGAAGATATTTAATTTAAATTAGCGCTGTTTTCCAGAGGGGGCCTGCCGGGAGGCTGCGCCTTTCTCTCCCTACCACGGGCCCGGGCGAAGGCGCTGAGCAGCCCCGCGGCCGGGCCGGCGGTCGCTGCCCTCAGCG
>VZTI01002061.1:162423-185721 GCA_013397865.1 Struthidea cinerea
CGCCTGCGCAGGGGCCCGGCGCGAGCGGCGGCGGCCATGGAGGGCGGCCCGGGCGTGCGCATCCGTGAGGGCGACTGCGCCGTGCTCAAGCGGGACGAGGTCTTCAAGGCGGTGTCGGTGCTGCGCCGCAGGTGAGGGCCGCGCTGGCGGCTCCCGGTGCTGCCCGGCGCCTCGGCCGAGGTTTGCGCCTCCCGCCCCCGCCACCCTCGGTGCGGCTGTCGCGGGCCCCGCCGGAGGGAAAAGGGGTCCCGGTGCCGGTGCCTGTCCCGCCGGGGTGGCCCGCGGCTGTCCCGCCGTGCCAGGCAGGAACAGCGGCCTTGCGAGGCTCGTGTGACAGTCGACGGGAAGTGTTTCAATGTTGCCTCTGTTTCTATGGCAAAAAACCCCCCTCAAACCCGGAAGATCTCCTGGCTGCATTTCTCCTAAGAATGTGAAAGAGATTTGAGAGTTGTGCGTTGTCGGTGTCAAACTGGTGCCGAGTGAGGAGGAGCCTGACCAGCGCGGTCGTCGTCCAGCTCAGCTCGCCGTGGCACGCGATTTCTGTGAAGTGCTAATAGGGATTGTTAATTGCCCTCGGCGTGCTCGGCGGTGTTAGTGTGCCAGGAAGATGCTGGCATTCAGCTCTGGGTAGTTGCTGCTTTGGAGGGGCTGCCATGAAAGGGCTCCTATTTCTTTCTCCCAGGCCAACTGGTGTAGCAAGGAAGCGCCTGCAGCCCAGCAGGACATGCTAAAATCACTGGACACAGCCTGGGCTCTTCCCCTGGCAGCAGACAATTTTGTAGAAGTCGGTGTTGGGCCGTGTGGGCAGACATCTGATGCAGTAGGATGGAGATTGAAAGGTGCTATGCTTGAATGAGACTGGTTTGAAAATGGTGTAGCTCTGAATTAGTGATGAGTATAATTTGCATAATTAGGGCTCATATTGGCAAGTTTTGATTTGAATGTGAGTGTGGCATAGATCCTGCTACCTGTTTCATTTGCCAGGACTGGTATTTCCATGGATAGCAAGGCAGACTCTGTTGGTGAGCCCGAAAGTTAAAGGCTTTGTGGATCCTGTTTTTTGTGAAGAAAGAAAAGCTGCAAACCTGCCTTGGTGCAATCGAAATGAAGGGGATAGTAAATTTAATTTTTTTTTAAATTTAACATTTCTAGGATTACAGGACACACTCTGCTGAGTGTTTTCTCCACAGTCTTTTGGAAAATGTTATTTCAGAGGAGCTTTGCAAAGCACAGGTCCATGCTCATCTTTTTGCACTACTCTGAATGACCCAGCTTAGATTTAATACACTTCTTACGTGCTCTGTCAAAAATTGTACGACAAGTGCCATAGCCTTGTTTTATCTGTCATCTGAAAATTCTTTTGAACTGAAAAAAAAAAAAAGTTCTTCCTAATGGTGTATTTAAGTTCTTTGTTCTTTTCCTGACCAGTTTAATGTGGGTTTTGTGGTTAATTTCACTATGCTTGCCCTGCTTTTCTTCAGGGATATAGATGAAAACGTCATCTATAAAGCTATAGTTTAAGCTCAACGATGATGGGTTTCAGGCATGCTAAAAATAATGCTTTAAGTATCATTCACTTTTCTGTTATTTCAGAAAAATAATTTTTGAGAAGCAGTGGTTCTACCTGGATAATGCCATTGGACATATTTATGGAACTACATTTGAAGTAACCAGTGGTGGAAACCTCCAGCCAAAGCAAGAGGTGGAAGAGACTACCACAGGTATCCCAGAGGATTGACAGCTGGGAAAACTATTTCTAATTAATTTGTTTCTTTGATGATACCAAAGAAATTGGGAAAGCTTTCTATTAATCATGTGTGAACTTCATGTTACTTATACTCTTTCTGTCATGAAAGTGCATGGTTTTGTCTTGATCAGTGGTTTCACGAGTCCTGTAACAAATAAGCTTTTTGATGTGGGAGAAAATTTGAACCTTAGTCTGGGTGATTTTGTTTACATTAAGGTTTACTTCACATACTACATTTCATTGCTTAGGCTGTACTTTGCGAGGCCATGAAAAATGTGTGTTTAACCACGAGAAATCTGCTTTCTGTGACACTAAAATCATTTATTTCTCCCACTTATTTAGAGGTAGATTTTACAAATCTATATCCTTTTCCTTTAGAAACAAAGGAAGCAGGGACAGATAATCGTAACATAGTTGACGATGGGAAGTCTCAAAAACTGACTCATGATGACATAAAGGCTTTGAAGGACAAGGGTATTAAAGGACAGGTAAAAATAAGGTTTTGGTGTCATTTCTGTGCTACCTTGATGGTTATATGTTAGTTTCTGAAAAAAGGATATTCTTTCTATCTGTGCATAGATTTCAGTGCTTTTTCTTTGTTCTTCTGGTCAAGTCATGTGTTTTAGTTTTACAGAAATGCTCAGGCTGTTTTCAGAGCTTTATGTAAACTTTGTGGCAACTTTGTCAGTGGAGAGTAAAGTATAAATTTTCATGGTGTCAGAAGTCATAACTGATAAAAAAGTACAGCTCACATAATCACCATCTAGTTTTGCTTGTGTATGAGGTTCAAAATACTATTTCTGTATTACAGAGGTATTAAAATCGTGCAATAATTAAACTGTCAAAGGTGCAGAAAAGGATTATGGCCAAACAATGAAGTATTAGTAAGTAACACTGTGTAACAAATGTACCATCGGTGTGCCTGTAGGCATTGCCTGCCAGACAGGGGTGATGCTGGGGCTTTTTCTGTACCTGGGAAGCTGAGAGTATTCCCAAGAGATTAGTTCTGTTCTGTTAGAAAAGGTGTTGGTATTTAACCCTGCACCTTGTCAAAAGTAAGGGGTCTTTAAGCCATTAAATGTTACTGAAGCATTGCAGCAGTTCTGTCCTGCACATGCTGTCCGGCAAAATTCTCTCTCATCTTTGGTTTACCCTTTGTAACAAAACCAGGAAATTGCTCATGCTTACATCAAGTTCATCTCCTGTTTGCATCTTGCTCTTTGGAGCTGCTCTTTGGAGCAGTTTTTCTGCTTTTGCCTGCTGGGTCCAAGGAGTTTGGAATGGTCCTTCTGTTTCCATGGTTGTACTGCTGGTTGTGTTATCTCTTGGAGAAGAATGTATTAATCAGGCTGATAGCTTTGATGGTTTTTGTTTTCACTATCCATGGCAGAAGATCACTCTGGCTTTCCTGTAAGTCCTCAGCATGCCTGTGCCATGCATTTCCCGTGCTTTTATTAACTCTGCTTTCTGAACTGTAACTGAATGTTATTTTAAGCTACATTAGCAGCAATAGATATTATTCCTCCCTAAATGTGTGTTAAGATCTGAATTCCTGTTTGTGAATGGCGTGTCTTGGTGATGCAGGATACTTCCCAGTTTCCTCACTGTAAATTTTACTGGAACAAAGAAAACCCTACAAAACAACATAAACAACCCAGACACTGCATTTGATTTATTTCCTAGAGTAAAGCAAAAAAGAAAGAGACGCTGTTTCATACCACTAATAACACGTGTTAAGTGTTTGAAGGAATAATGCCCTGGAAAGCAGCAATAGGAAATGAGGAGTATTTGCACCACTCTATTTTTTGAGCAGGTTTTTAAAGCACAGTGGGATCTGCAGTGTCCAAATTGAAAATACTCCTTTTGTCATTCCTCCCCTCCATGTTTAATAGAACCCAAAATTTTAGCAGTTAAACTACTTGGAACACAGAACCCAAAATAGCAGCATTTGTTCTTGGGTTGCTGGCATGGAAACAAACCCCAAGCAAGGAAAGTTCTGTTGGGTTGGTTTGTTTTGTTGGAGGTCCTAATGATCCCTCCAGCTGGAATTTGAAAGCATGAGAAAGAGTTGGGTTGGCAAAGGGTGGAGATTAGAACAAGGAGACCAAGAAACCAAAACTGGAATTCTGGGAAAACCTGGGAGCTAGAGAAGGAAAAAGTCAGGTGGAATATTGTAGGAAATAATAAATGCTAAGGAGTTGGACATTGTGCAAGGAGTTGATCCAGGAGTAAAGCACAATTGGTAAGACTGACAGAATTAATGGAGTGAGGGAGATGTCTGGTGATTAACCAGAGCAGAGGGGAGGAACTACATGAAACAGGGAAAAAAGATACTCTCAGAGATGCTGAAATCAGAGAGATTTCTCCCTCCCAAAGAGGGAGTTGGAGTAAACTAAATATTACTGAACATTCCAGGATAAGCATTTTCAGTTTTATCATTTTTATGCAAAACTATATGATTAAATTCCTGCACATAGTCAGTGTAGTGCTTCACTTGTCCTGTTGGTTAACAGAAATTGACTTTGCCTTTAGTGTCAGGAGAAGTTAATGGTATACATGCCGCTACTGGAAGAAAATATTTTCAGTGTTTGTTTAAAAAAAATACTATATATGAAATGCCTGAGAAATAAATGCCAGCTGTAACGAAAATGAATTGTCTCTTCCAAGGAAATAGTTCAACAGTTAATAGAGAACAGTACAACATTCAGAGACAAAACAGAATTTGCTCAAGATAAATACATAAAGAAGAAGAAAAAAAAGTAAGTGAATTTTAAAATGTGAAGAATACTTGGTAATTCCCTAAATTGTTGAGATTAAAATAAGACCATTACTATGGGGTTTTTTTACAGATATGAGGCAGTTATTACAATTGTGAAACCATCCACTCGCATCCTTTCAACCATGTATTATGCAAGAGAACCTGGAAAAATTAAGTGAGTTTTCATTTTGTTTCTTTTTTCAAATGATAACTGAAAGATACTTTAATACTTTTCAGACACCTGCACTATACCAAAGTATACAATACTGACCTTTCTTCTCTTTTTCCCGTGAACACGAGGATTGCATGTTAATGAAAGAAAATGTGATACAGAAAATGAATCAATATTGCAGCAAACAGGAAAACTCCTCTGCATGCAGCACCAGCTTTTACCATTTCTCTGTCACCACCACCTTGCTGATCACCTATGCAGGCAGAGGTTCTTTGCATTTTCAAAGGCATCTCTCACCTGCTTTGGCTGGTGGCATAACAGCTCTGTTTTCTGGCTCAGTAACAAAATAACCAGCCACTTACCAGAAGCAAGAGTTGTTGTCTTTAATGTGTCAGGGATTCAAAATCCTGAATCAGAAGTCTCCAGAGTTCAAAAACCTGTGGGTAACGTTGGAGTCGGAGTCAGAGTCAGAGGGGGCCATGACTACAAAGATCTGGCCCGGTTGGATTTTCACACACCTAACCTAAGAGATACATTGTTACAGATGTTAAAGGTGGACTGATACAATTCCTACATTAAAAAAATGTAGATCTAAGATGCTGAGATTTAAAATCTTCAAATATATGTTATTTAAGGCTTCTCAAACCTTTTTCCTTCTCCTTCCACCATCTCTGTCACCTGGCTTTATTTTACTATTAAGATCAGTTGTAATTTGTGTAGCTGTCACTGAGTCACTTCAGTGCTTGTGTTGGGTCTTGGTCCTGGGTTGCAGGTGGTGCAGGCTCCAGCAAAACAGGTGAAAATCACAAGGGATTCATTATTGGATCAGGAAATGCATCCATATCATTTCTTCTTTACCAAGCTGATGTGTCAGAGAAAAAAAAACAAACAAAAGTTTAAAATAATACTTTCTCTGACTGGCACAGCACAAGATGTCCACTTTGCTACGTGCACCCTACTGCATATCCTACTTTTGCTTTTCCTGGCTAATTTCTTGTTGGCACCAGTTCTAGTTCTTCATTACCAGATGTTTAATTATTAAAGTTTCCGTGCGGGCAAACTTCAGGTGAAGATCACTGATGCTCTTCCCAAAAATCTCCCTGTAATCCAACTTTTTTTGGCAGGCTCCCGAGCTAGTTGGCAGTATCTCTAAGCAAACTTTGATGTTTGTTAAATCCCTCTCTTCTTCCAGCCACTTGAGATATGACACCCTGGCTCAGATGCTGACTTTGGGAAACATCCGTGCTGGCAACAAGATGATTGTCATGGAAACGTGTGCGGGCCTGGTGCTCGGGGCTGTGATGGAGAGAATGGGGGGTGAGTCACACCTTAGTCACGCACACACCAAGGGGAACAGAAATACACACCCGTGTGACACTGCTGAAAGGCAGGGCTTCAGAATGCTTCTTCAGCTTTTGAAATCTGGTTTTACCACCTCCAGGATTCAAAGGAAGACTTGTTTTTCCACTGGGGAAAGTTGCATTTGGCATCAGTTGGATTTATTTTTCAGTATTTAAAAAAACGTAAAAACTTAATTGAGAATTAAATTTGATATGGTTGTTTATATAATTGATTTAGATTAAATTGATAGCCTTGTATGTAGATCTGCTTTAGTTCCTCTCTTAGCATGATGACATTGAGTTCAGGAAAAGCTCTAAGGAGCTTGTATGTAGATTTTTCCCAGACACCTGGAAGTCCAGGGAAGTGAATGGCAAAAAACAGGAATAGTGCCTGTGGAATTCAGACAGCACTGGAATGTTGCCATTCATCTTGTTCCCTGTGCCAGATTTAATGTGTGCTCTGCAAAATGTGTGTTTTAAAGGTATGTGACATTTCCTTGAGCATATTCTAGGAGAAGTTTGACTCCTGATTTGTTTTTCAAACTCAAGTTAATCAGTTTCATTATTCTAAGACACCAGGCAGAGGTGACAATTACATTGCAGAAGCCTGGAAGGGTAGGAAGTGTGATGTGATGTGCACACAGATGTGCTGTCTGTTGTTTGGGAAGCACACAGGCAGTGCTACCACAGATTGGTTTTGTTTCAGCAACTTTTGGCCGTAGGGCTACTTTTTGAAGTAAGTAAGATACAATTTCAGTGTAACTATTGAAAAGTTATTTTTAGTGTGTTTAACATCTCACAGCTCTTCCTTTTAGAGCCTGGATGTTGAAGAAATTCTTTGCCTAATAAAGCTCTTTAAATTAACTTTCGGGTTTTATACAAGCAACTACATAAATAAGTAATGGGAGCCGTAGAAGTTCTGTCTTCTAATTATT
Organism: Struthidea cinerea; assembly: GCA_013397865.1. Lineage (NCBI taxonomy): Eukaryota > Metazoa > Chordata > Aves > Passeriformes > Corcoracidae > Struthidea > Struthidea cinerea. The sequence goes on from VZTI01002061.1 coordinate 169,376, forward strand.
AATTAAATTAGCTTTTCTAGCAATTTGTCACTGCTATATGTTCTGAGCTAATCCTAAATATGTGCTTAATACACAAATATTCCATGAGTTACCTTGTCCTTTTGAGTTTCAGTAACTGTTGTCTTTCAGTAAAGGTTTTCCAACTTGAGGCATATTTCCACAGCTTGTTAAGTTTGATGGTTGGATTAAGAGCAGGCAATTTACTGCCCTGTTCTTAAATGGACCCTTCAATTAAGCAATTTAGAAAGAATTTTAATATTCTGCCTTTCCAATGTGTTTTGATTCTTTCCCTCCCACAGGCTATGGATCCATCATTCAGATGTACCCAGGAGGAGGACCTGTTAGAGCTGCCACCAGCTGTTTTGGGTTTCCCAAACCTTTCTTCGATAATCTTCATGAATTTCCTCTCAGCAAAGTGCAGAGTCTCCTGTCTGGGACATTCACTACGGAGACTCTGCCTGCAGACCCTGAGGAGAATGCACTGGTGGAAGAGGAAAGCAATGGACTGACTGAGGAGAAGCAGACTTCCCTCCAGGAAACAGAGGAGGAACCCACTCCTGAAGCAGCTATGGAGATCAATCCAACAGAAGAGCAAGACATGATGGACGTTAATGCTGAAGATGTAGAATTTAAAGAGAACAAAGAAAAAGAAAATAAAGAAAATGTAAGAATATTTATTATGGCTGTTGAAGTTACACAACGTCTGTGGACATAAAATTCTGCTGAAATGCAGCTTAGTGAGGTGTTAAAGTGGAACTCTGCAGGTTCTCTTTTGTCTTACATTAAGATTCAGAAAACGAAAATGCAGTGCAGGCAATAATGGTTCGATAAATAATTACCAGTTAAAGTGCCAACTGTTTGTTTTGTTGTTCAAAGGTTCGGGACAAGCAAATAAAACAGTGGGAGAGAAGGAAAAAGCTGCTAGAAGCTGCTGCTTTGCTGAGAGAGAAGAATGCTGATGGGTGAGTCTGGTTAGAGCTGGCATAATTTGGGAATGGTATTCCCTAATTTCGTGCTCTCGCTGAAACACCCCAGACCATGGGGGCCATGGGTGCCCCAGAGAACTGGGGGCACAAAGGCAAAGATCAGGGGTTGAGATAAGAACAATTCACTGGAAACAGCAGAGAGATAAGAAACAGAAAGGAACAGCAACAGTGTTAATGACAGAGGGCACAAGACAAGCAAGCAGAACAAGTGTGTCTTGGTCTTGGTTAGTTCCTACCTGGTTGAGATTTTTTCTTTTATGTAAATGGCTTGAAATGATCTAAAAGTCAACTAAATACAAGCAAATATTAAAAATGAAAAAATCTATCCAAAGAAAAACAGAATCCAGGTAGAATCTAATACAAAATGTCTGCCAAAAAAATCACAGGATTCTAATTGGCAAAGTAGAACCTGAGGTTTTAAGTCCATTAAAGTGGAACTAAATTTGTTGTTCAGGGGTTTTGTATTGGTTGGTTTGTTTTTAGAAATTCATTTCTTTTTTACACAGGGAAAAAAACACATAACTTTATTTTACCTGCTTTAGCCAGGATCAGTTATTCCCGAGGAACAATTCAGCACAAAGATTTAATGTCATAAATTTAAAACAAATACAATCAATAAGAAATTGAGCCCCACAACAGTGTAAGAGCATTTAGTGGGTGTGACTTTTTCACTGTGTTCTTAGCAAATGCTGAAGTGATTCAAGTTAACCAAGTAACATTAATTTAGTTGATTTAGTAACATTCATTGGTTTTTTTCCTCCAAAGAATATTGGTTCACTGACAATAAAGCTGTTCTGCTCGGATAAGTTTTACTGTACATTTACTGGTTATTTTTAAATGCTTGTACATAATTTTGGGGTTTTAGTACTATGAAATATTTTAACTAATGCTCATTCATATACATCATCTAGCATATTTAAGTGTTAGAATTTATAAACATGCAGAACCAGGTCATTCTGTGTTCTCTGAAGCAGTAAAATGTTGAAGGAGGTTTGTAAAAAGCTCTGCACATCTGTCTGGCAGTGCCTGTGGCTGTGACCACTGGGCTGCCTGAACAGTGGCAGTGTTTGGGTCTGGTTTCACTGCTGTTTCCTGCACCATCACTGTAATGAATTCTGTGCATGATCTGGCAAAGGGCAAATTAATATTTGTCGTTTCCTTTTGTGTAAAATAGTACATTCAGTTGTTGAGTGAGTTCAAGGAAGCCTGTTTAGTATTTGTCTCTTTATTTGTTTTTAATCACTTTTATCCTCCTTTTGTCCTCTGTAATGCATGAAAGCTGAAACAATGACATTCCTGAAGGGATGACTGATTCCTTGCTTTAGGAAGGCTCCAGCATGATGGGGATAAAGAGAATTTATGGTGCCTGAGAGCACTGTCCCAGATGGCTCAGACCTGATCCCCTTTCTTCAGTCATCTGCCTTTTATCTGCCTTGAGATCAGGAGCCACAGGGTAACATAAAAACCTTGGCAGGGAATAAAGAAATGCTTCAAATTATCAACTCTACCTGAGTAGACGCAGGCAGGGAAAGTAAGAGTTTGGTTTTGTTTTACAGGAGCGAAACAGGGAAAGGATAGGGAAAAAGTTGGTTAACACTGGAGGTGGGGAGAAAGACTTGGACTTACTGGCAGAGTAAAGAAAAGCTGTTCATTAGGTGAAGGTGGGTACCAACTTCAGGAGAATTCTTGAGGTCCTGATTTTAACAGTATTTATTACTGAGTGCAGAAGATACCATTTCAGTAACATTTCTATCTTTTGTGCTGTTGTGTGGTAAAACATTGTACTGGATCTGTTTGTTCAATTCCTTTTATGAGAGTTGAGGTCTGATGGCAGGCCACTGAGGGGAAAAAGGAAGATATTCATTGGGTATTTGGTATTCTTTTAAAGAAGACTTTAGAGATAGACTGTTCCATTTTCCTGACACTGTGGGAGCAGAAATTGGTTCATAGACACTCCATGTGTTCAGAATTGGACCACCTCCCTCCCTCTGCCCTTCCCTGCCCTTCCTCTGCCTCCTCCTGCTCCCCGCTCAGCCACTGCATCAATTTTGTGCCTGGCCAGGCTCCCTGCTGGCAGCAATCTGTGCTGTCATATGAAAGAGCAGCATTTCATTTTTCCCAGTCTCTCAGCCCTCACTTCCCTTCCTGTAGCCTGGCAGAGCCCCTGGCAGTGCCAGTGCAGCATTCCAAGCCTTCCAAGGCACTGGATGAGTCTTTCCTTTATGGCCTGCTTGGTTCATGATGGAGCACCATTCTTTTGAGGTTTGCATTTGAAGCAAATGGCCTTCAAGGCCATGGCTGGCAAACAACCAAAGTGGGAACAACTGCAAAAGAACTATCTCACCTCCTTATCTCTGTTGTATGTACAAAATTGAACATCAACTTTTCCCTCCCTTTTGTCAGGCGAGTTTAACTCTGCTCCAGTGCTGCACATTCCCCTGGAGAACAAATGTTAATTCATGGGGCATCTCAGTAGTCTCTGTACACTGGAGAAGGAGTTTAATTAGCCTGTTCTTTCTGCACAAGCACAACTTATTAGCTAATTAACTAATTACCAACCATTTCTTGCAATCTAGTTCAGCAGTGATTTTTTTGGATTAAATCTGGAGATAGCTGTAGAATCTCAACCATCTGTAGATCCAAGTTATCCTATGATGTTAAAATGAGGATGGAGAATAAAATTTGAAGCCTTTAGGTTGTCAAGGACATAGTTTCTTTTTAAAAGATTTTTAGTCATGCATACTAAGGATTTGTTCTCTCTTTAAATATTCTTTTTATATAGAACTATTTAATGAAGACTACTCAGTCTAAAGAGTCACGACTGAGGTTACATTTGGCAGTCACAAAACTTAAATTGCATTTGGAAAATGGTTTTGGGGCAGAGCAAGCAACATAAAATTTCCTAGATTGTAAGAGTTATTGTGGAGCCCAACACAGCTGGAGTGCTCCTGCAATGCATTTAATATTCTGCACTTTGGGGAGCAATGCTTCAGCCTCTTAATTACGCCAGAAGGAAGTCATGATTTGTTTTTATATTTGGGGAGTTGTCAGAGCAATGAAAACATGCTGATGAGACACTTCTGTAATTGATTACTATGCTAAGGAGGAGGAAATGTCACTTGATGAGTAAGTTTCAGAAGGAGAAAACTAATGTGTATGAAACTTCTTTTGCAGGTTAATTGTAGCCAGCAAGTTTCATCCCACACCCTTGTTACTTTCTTTGTTGGAATTTGTTGCTCCCTCGAGGCCTTTCGTTGTCTACTGCCAGTATAAAGAGGTAAATGAAGATGTTGCTTCAGCTGTTCAGTTCAAGTGCGATGCCATTCTGCTGTGTAACCTCCTCTTTGGTTTTTCTAAGCCATTATTAGACTGTTACACCAAGCTGAGAGAAAGAGGTGGAGTCATCAACCTGAAGCTGTCTGAAACCTGGCTACGGAACTACCAGGTAAGGATGGCAGTAAGGGGCTGCCAAAACCATGGGAATGCTGGGGAGCAAAACATTCCCTGAAAATAGAGGGGGGTTTGGACTGACTGAAACAATGTATAAGCTCAGGCGATTGCTCTGCCCCAGAGTGGTGGGCATTCTGAAGAGCTTTAATGCTTCATTGTAGCACTTTCAAGTGGACAGACTTTATTTTCTTACATGTCATTAAACACTTGCTGAAATATTTGTAGCAAAGTGACAGGATTAGTGATTCCTACATGTCCACAGAAGGTGGGCCTGGCAAGGGCTCCTGTGTCCAGCTGCAGTGAGAACAGCACTGCAGTGTCCTGGACACAGGGAAAACCTCCGAGACCTGCAGTGGCAGGGCAAGGAGCAAGCACAGCTGAAGGGAAAGTCCTTACAAAAGGTGTAGTGTGGCTGCAAGGGAGGGCTCAGTGCTGTGTCTGACCTTAGGGGTGGCTGCAGAAAGGTGCTAGGGACAGAACTGGCAATCACAGAATTCCTCCAGGCTGCTTTGTGCAGCAGCTGTGGTGTCTTGCAGAGTGCCTCACCTCCGAGCACATAATGGCACCTCTGCATGCTCAAACCTTGGCTTTACAATTTTGCTGGCAATGCCATGAAGAAGTAACCACTGAGGCAGCAGCCTGCATTATTATGGATTTCTGCAACTGGATTCTCCTCTGCAGATACTTTAAAGATAAATACGCTTCCCAAATGGCTGTTTGTTGTTGTGGCTGGGAAAAAGGTGCACAGCCTGTCCTGTAAACTGAAATCACACAACACGATGTGCACACACAGAGTGGATTTTTACAGGTAATGGTTTTGGGGTGTGTTTTGTTGTTGTTTGTTTGTTTGTTTGTTTAAAGGTTTTACCAGATCGCAGCCATCCAAAGCTGACCATGAGTGGAGGTGGAGGGTACCTCCTGTCTGGCATCACCGTTGTCTTGGATAAGGGCAAATCTGATTCCAGTAACTCGGAAGCACTGAAGATGGAGGAGCCATCATCTAAAAGATGCAAACTTCAAGACCTTCCTTGTTAACATTTGAAGAATTGACTTGTGGCTTAGATCTCAGGAGTTTTAGTGAAATAACAAGTCCTTTCTGTGCTGTTGACAGCACAGGGCTGTGCCTGTCGTGTATCTGTCACAGAAAGCAGCAGAACTGCAGGGGAGGGAGGACTGGGCTGCTCCTTAGCAGTTCACATCATCTGAATGTCAAGGAAAACCCTTGGGAGCAAACATCCCACTGAACTCATAGGAACTTCAAGAAGGAGAGAAGATCAAGAGAAGACAAAGCCTCAGTGCAGGCATTCTGTTTGTTGCCAAATCTGAATATGAGGTAGTTTTTTTAAAAGACTGAGTCAGGATCAACACATCCAGTTTAGCTTTCCATTATCCCAGAAAGACATCAGAGGATTCTCCTCAGGATTCCACGTGGTGATCTGCTCCCACTTGGGACACACAACTCAGCTCTATTCAGTAATTTAAGAAAATAGAATGAACAGCAAAAATCATACACCTTTTTTTTCCAAAGGAACAATAAAAAGAGAAAACTAATAGAAGACATGACCCCATGCTTACAGCATGACTCCATGTTTTCCTGAAAAAAATACAGAAGAGAAAGTGCATGTTCTTAAATTAAAATACTAAATATTTAAGCAGAGTGTCACTATGAGTATCGTCTGTTATTTTCCTGGGAGTTGCTGTATGTTTTTAAGACATTGCTATTTGGAAAACTGCTGTATGTATATATATTTATTCTACTGTTGGATCTCTCAGATGTCTGGCTTTTTTTATTAATTTTTTTTAACTTTGCATTTGCCATTTCAATTAAACTACAGGGTATTTTCCCTAAAGAGATTCAGCTTCTTTTTCTTACTTTTCCCTCTTTTTGGAAATAAAAAGGTCCAGCATAGGCTTTAGGAGGACACTGCTCTGCTGGCTGCACCCCATTACACCCCCAGTGGGAGCTCGTAGGGTCAGGAGGGCTTGGCTTCCATTCTGGAGCTCTCTCACCCGTGTCTGGACTGACTGGACGGAACCTGGAGCTTAGGGAGCAAGTGCTGAGACTTGATAAAGCTGTAGAATTCTGTATTTTGAGAAGAGTAATGCTCTTTCAGGGTAGCATTAGCTCAAAACAGAGGTTGTATTTAATGTAAAGAAGCAGTTAAAGCTTTCTCTTGGGAGAACAGGTACACTACATCTTCAGGTTTTAGCTGCCTCTGCTTTCTGTAAACCTCCCCGTGTTGTTTTCCTACTTTTTGGGGAAGTGTCTCTTCTTTTTCTCTTTTCTTCTCCTCCTTATGTGAAAAACCCATAAAAGGAGAGGATGTAGATTTCACCATCTCTGCATTCCAGACGGCTGCTTATCCTAGAGACTGTGACAATAAAAACAGTAACATGGGAAAAACATTTGCATAATAGATCAGTTTGAGAAATAAACAATGTTGGAACACTGGGGGAGTTAATTTGGTTCGAAGCCAATCTGGCTGCATTTCACCAGCAGTGACACTCATGGTCTCAACACTGAATCCCAGTTTTCCAATGTGCCATAATCCTTGTAAAGTGCAGTGAAGACCAGTAAGGAAACAAGAAATTAATCATTATTGAGATTTCAAATGCCTTCTTCCCACTCATGCAAACTGGTGAACAAATGCACAGATGGGGCTCCTTGTAACTCCTAAAAGATATTGGTGGAGTGCCACTGTTCTGTGCACTATCTACCCACCTGATCCAGCTCACTCTGAGATAACCCCATCAGCCACATGAACAAGGAGAAGGTTTGGTCCAAGATCAATGGTTTTTTATTATTGCAAACTCAGACAAATATATTCCTGAAGAACACTAACACAATTATCTCCAAAAGCATATTAAAAATACCTGCCCACATGAAAGGCTGTATGACTAAAATTCATGCCATTCAGGTCTCAGGAGCATAACAGCAAATTAAAGACACTTTCAGCTGTGTAAATCACTACACGAGAGTGGACAGGGAATAGAATTTCCTGGGTTTAGGACAAACAACAATCCAGTGGCAGTGAATTTACCACAAAACACCAGGTATTGCGAGGACACCTTCAGCCTCTCCTGAGGCTGTTAATCTTCTCTGCTATTTTCTGCAGCTCCAGATCCATGGTGGCCAAGTTTTCGAGCTCCTTTTCCTGCGAAGACAGAGAGAGCGTTTTACACATCATTAACACTGGCCAATGTTTTGTTCCATGGAAAGGAGAGGACGGGCCATTTCTAAGGCAGATTCTGTCCCGCGGCTTCCCGGTCCCTGAGCAGAGGGGGTGTTAACAGCAGCGCAGCTCATTCTCGGCAGAAAAAAAGAATCCAATTATGCGGACTGAACTGAGGCTGGGGAAAGCATGAAAATTTTAATTCTGAGATTTGGCCCTAATTACAGCCTAATTACACCATTACCCAGTGGTGGCCTCCTGCCATGTCACAGCTGCGGGTGCTGTCCCTGGGAGGTCCCACAGCAAGCAGAGAGTGCAGCAAGGACACAGCTCCACAGCCACAGAGAGCAGGAGAAGCTTTATGCAGCCAATTCTTTACTGGGACGAGTTGTTAACACCAATTAACATCTGTATTAATCAGCGTCCAGCCTCCACTGCTCGATGCACAGATACAGTGCCACCCACGAGGAGGATCTGGCTGATGGGATCTAATGATGGGTGTAGGCTCCGTTTTCCAGGATACCAGAGCAGAACAGGAAGTCCAACAAAAAAAAAAAGAGGATTCACTACGTGTGAATTATACACATGAATTGGACTGACAGGTGCAAGGCAGGTTCTGCTCTGCAATTCCAGCTGGGAAGTCCGTGGACAGCTGATTTCACTCTAAACACCCAACTCACTTTCCAGCTCTGTATTTTAAACAACCCGACAGCCCAAGTGGTGCTCGGCTGTTCCTCCTCTGCTCCTGCTGCAATGGCACCTTTGTTTTGTGAGTCTGTAGAGCCTCTGAGGAGAGGCAGGGCCCAAAGAGGAATAAAATCTTTCCCTTCCTGTCTTGCAGCAGACAGGAGCTGTACCTTTACCCCACAAACTGGGCCCTGGGGTAGTTCACCAAATTCAAAGTTGCACTGTTCAAAGAAAGCAGATTCTTAAATCACTGAAGATCTACTCTCAAAATGTGACTTAATCTTGTTTGTGTTTTTCCATGCAGTTTCCCAGCTGCCTTGGGAATGGATTTGGAAGTGTGCTTCCCCCAGCTTTTCAGAGAAACTGCTGTACACATACCTCCTCTTCCATCAGGGGCCTCTGGCTTAGACTCCTGTCATTCCCAGCTACGTGACGTTTCTTCAGGTCTTCTCCAGAGCTGTACAGCTCTGGGAATTCAGCTGACTTCTTCCTGTAGTTCAGAAGTTGTGCAAGTTGATCCATCTTGTTGTACTGCCTTTCCACATCGTATCTGTTCGTTTTGCCAGGATTCCTCTTCTTGGTGTGCCTGTGGTTCAGAGCACTCTGGATTTGCTTGTCTGACCACCACTCGTAGTCATTGTACTCAGGGAAAAGGCTCTTCTCACTCAGGGCAGGCCTGCCTTCCTCCCTGCCCTCCAGAAGCCGCTCCCCTGCACTGTCCCTTTTGTCCAAGTGCCGGCTTTTCCACCACAGCAGTGGGTAGAAAGGCCTGTAGGATGCTGCAGTTCTCTTCTCCTTCTCTGCAGGGAGATGGTCTCTGTACGCCTCCCTCTCTGCATGTCTTTCCTCCTCTTCATTTTCCACCTGGTCACTGCTGTGATGCTTCTTCTCCACCACCTCCTCCTCCTCCTCCTCCTCCTCCTCCAGGCTGTCTTCAGTGCTGTAGTGCCTCCTGGCCTGCCCCTTGCGCTCTCGAGCATAAGCCTTCTGTGACCCTTCCTCTTCCTTGTTCCATAGGTGGGATCTCCCTCTGGCATGATGCTGCTTCTCCTTGCTGAGGTACCTGTCCAGCTCTTCCTCATTTTCATCGGCAAGGGACGTCCTCCCCTCAGAATGGTGTGATCCATCGTGGTGTCTCCTCTCCTCACGCCACTTCTCACTGCTTTCCTCACTGTGGTGATGCCTCTTGTTTTCCTCTTCCCTGCTCTCCTGGCTCTGCTGCCAGCTGTCCCTGTGCTCCTCACTGCCCTGCTCTGCAGGCCTCTCCTCCTGCAGCTCCTCCGGCCCACGCCTCCCAGGATAGCCACCCTTCTCCTCAGACTCTTCCTGATGTTTCTCACGGTGCTTCCACTGCTCCCAGAGATTGGCCTCCCCTGGCTGTGATCCCCCAGCTGGCTCCCCCCTCTCACCCCCACGGCCCCTCTTCTCTTCATAGGAGTCACCCACTCTGTGCTTCCCGTGATAACCTTGGGATTTGTGGGGTTCCTTTTCCTCCTCTCTTTCTTCACTCTCCTCAGATTCTTCACGCTCCTGCTGGTGGGAGAAACCACGTTCCTGAGACTCATGGAGGTATTTCTCACTCCTTTCTTCCTCTCCCTCTTCACCTTCCTGAATTTGTTTGTAAGGGCTCTGCATTCCCTCCTCCAGGTGCCAGCGGCCCCTGGGGCTCCGATCATTCCCACCATGGAACTCATCCACACTCACACCCTCCAAGTGGGACTTCTTGTTGAGAACAGCAGCCTCTACATCTTCACAACACTTGCCCTCTTTGCTTTCCTCTTCACTGTGGTAATTTCTCTCTTCCTCTCTCCCAATTTCCTGATAGTGCTTTTTTATTTCTGTGTGAAGTGTCTCATCCTGAGCAGGCATTTGGTGTCCAGCCTCCTCTTCCTTGCTTTTACCTTCCTCATGAGCAAGTTTCTCCTCATCACCTCCTTCCATGTACTTTTTAGATTCCTCTTCTGCCTGCCTTTGTTCTTTCTCCATGCTCCCAGTAGGATGTTTTTCAGTCTCTGCCAGGTCTTTGGGATGCCTCACTTCAGGCTGTTTGTTTTCACTTCTCTCTCTGTCATTTTTATCACCTACAGTAACAAAAGCAGCATCATGGAGTGATCCAACCCTCCACTGAAGTGTTATTTCAAAGAGATAACTGGCTTCCCAAAGTACCAAGGAAATTCGGACAGAATTGATTTCTTAATTCTGTTTTTAAAATCAGTAATTTGCTACTATTTTGTATGCTTGCCTGGAAAAGGATTATCTAACTAACTAACTCCACTTAATTAAGCATTTTACAAGTTCCCCTGGAATTTCCAGAGTAATTTTCCTTCTTTGGCTTTTTTGGGATCACATTTTTAGTATTGAATTAAGCTAGCTCTCATTCCCATTAAAAATCAATGGGATCTGGAGTTGTGTTCAGTTCTTTGAACGTCAGGCCCTACCCATCACAGAGCTTGTTCACAATAAAAAGGCAACCATCTCTTCCAAGCTACTCCAGGGGGTTTTAGCAAATTTTAAAAGTTCTAAATTGACTGAAAAAAAATCCTAAAGAAATCTGATGCTTTGCAAAGTTAATGCTTCATCTTCTCAGGCTACCTAAAGAGTTTGTCAAGTCCTCTCAGACTCTCCAGGTGGTTCAAGGAGAGAGCCACAAGTGTCAGCCAAGAATCCCTGGCAATTCCCAGGTCAGGCTGTTTGTTCTCTGAGCGAGACAGACTGAACAGAAGGAAACCAGAATTCTGGCACTGAAATTTGGAGGCACCAGTTTCACACAGGCTGAAGTAACAGTTCACCAGCTCCAACACCGGAGAGAAACCACGCACCAAATTCCTTTCCTAAGCTCAGATCATGTTGTACTTACTTTTCTTCAGGATTTCTTTGCATTCAGGATTAATGGGGGGTGCATTTGGCTTAGACAGAGCGTTGGACAGAACCTCCACTATGCACCGGGTTACCTGGAAGAGACAAAACAGGAGAAAAAATCCTCATGGCAAAATTGGGAGCTTTACTTCTGGCCCAGCTGGTAGAAAAGCCTGTTTGAGATTAGAGTTCAGGCTACTATTGATGAGTTTTGAGTAATCCTGTGCATTTGGGCTTTGCTCCTCACTCCCACACCAGTAGGAAGAGAACAGACCTAAGGTCTTTTTATCTCCCCTTTTGTTTGCAGAGGTAACGAGCTCCTTTTGTACCTTTTAAAATATTAAATACCCTACTCAGTACAAAGGAGAGTCAAACAACAAGTGGTAACACACCCTGTAAAATAAACAAACACGGCACGCATTCAAAGGACGAGGATTATCCTGTAGGATCCGTCCAAATGAGGATTCTGCAAAGGCAGTTTGGATTGCCTATAAACTAAAACACCTTTGTATCCTCTGTAAGGGATACACCCCACACCTTCTCACGTGCGTGTGCTCCAAGTCCTGCCCGGTTTTTAGCACTGATCATTCAACTGGATTGTCTGGAAGCAGAGAAAATGGATTGATTTAGGGAAGTCACACAATGTGCTCTAATTCTAAGCACTACCAAAGCAGCTCCTCTGCATAAAATGATTTTCAAGTGCTGAAGCTGTTGGTGTGAACAAGTGCTCTGCTTGCTGGGGGTACAAGAGCCTCAGGTTGACAATCTGTGGGGATGACTGGGAGGAGACAATGAAACATTTATAGAGCCATTTGTCTTTTAACTATTTCTGGTTATTACCAGGTGTTTACTAATCTAAATTATCACAGTACCAACCAGTGCAGGGGGTCTGGTGCCAGGTTAAAGGGTCTGGGAGCAGCTGATGGCCTTTATTTAATCACACAGGGTAAGATCTCTTTCCAAAGCAGGAGAGGAAGGGCTACATTACAAAGTCTGTTCCACAGTCGGTAACTGAAGGTATTCCATCTTTCCCCAAAGCTGTCACCTCACTGTTTACAGTACAGTAACAGGTACTGTGTAATATTTCAGGTCACTTTTCAAGCAGCTGTACAATGCAGAGTTTCACAAGTTTAAAGAGTTTAAAGACAAAACATGGAGAACACATCACTGATATTTTCTGAGGTTGGTTTGACAAGCAGCTACTCACCATTTCTTCAGTACGGTCTTTTTCCACTGGAACTGCGCTGGCACCTGGAAACAAAACCAATTCTTAGAGACTCATTAACACAAGCATCACTGACAGGAGTCCTCAGTCAAACTGGTCCGATGAGACAGCTTGAGTTTTGGGTTGGCCAGTCAACTAAACCAGGCACATTCCACATCAAATCTTTCCTTATCTGGATGGAAAAGCCATGTAAAATTGAGGCATAGCAACACTTGCAGCACTAAAATAATACACACCAAGAGTAATCCCACCCACAAAAAATGCAACACAAAAGAAAGCCACGCTTCAATTCCAAAATGGAACTTCTAATCAGATCCTTATGTCGTTGCACCTGTTTGATGGTGAAAAAAATAAATCAAACCCAACAGGCAAGGCCTGTTTGCACCCCGAGGATCTTTTGGCTTCTTGAAGAAGATCTACGTGCATCCCCTGCCAACAGCAGACCATTCTTAAAGACTTTAAAGCAGCTACTGTCCCAATCCTAGTGGAGAAATCCTGTCTCACTTGGAGCCGGCTCCTAAAAGGATGGAGAGAGTCAGGAAAATTTCCATTCACTGAGTGGTCCATAATCATTCCAAAAAATAACCAAAACCCCCTCAAATCTCAGTGGTAAACTACTCTTGAAGGGAGCAGTACAACCCATCCCTCTCTCTCTCTCTGTCCTGAGGACACGTGGGATAACTCACACCTCCTTACACCAGTTCTGTTGTACCTGGGCCAAGGAACTTGCTTTTGGAAGGAAGCTACTGCCAATAAAACCTCCGTGCTGCCTTATTTTGCCATCACTGCTGCAATATCTCCAGCTGGTTAATGAGCTTGGATGCTGTGTGTTATTAATAAACTGTGTCAGTTCCCATCCACCTGGAGCTTTCCAGGAGTGAGGTGAAGCACCTCTGCCAGCCACACAAGAGTGTGTGGAAGCAGGGCCTGTTGTATCCTGGCTTTGCAGGCCTCCCACACAGCACAGAATCACAGCACACAAACGCACAGCTTGGGGTGCAGCTCTGAAGTCCTTACATGGGTCAGGAGAGCCCTAAATACAACCACGACCTCTCTCTGGCTCAGTGAGAGACCTCCTGAAACAGGTGAACACACAGCACATCATGGAGATAAAGGAGGTCAGTTTTACCTTTCAACATCAGGAGAATGAGCACTGCCCCAAGGAAGACAGGAGCACGTGGCCTTGGACTATTTAAAGCAACACAACCTTTATTCTCTGTGCTGGCAGAGGAAGCAGACATCCCCTGGAGCACTGACTCAGAGTATAATAGCTGAACATCATACAATAATAACTCCTGATATTTCTGTGGACTCCCCCAAACACATACGTAGGGATGTGCTTCTCCAGCCCCCATCCCTTCCCTGCGTATACAAGTGCCATCAGAGAAGGCAACCCACACAAGGATAGCACAGAAGGGATTCCCCTAAAATAGCACTGCATCCCGCCCCCAGCATTCCCCCAGTGCCAGGTGGTGTGTGAGGGGAGATGGTGCTGCACAGAGCCAACCCTCTTCCCCCATCTCTGGCGTTCATTGCTGACTGAGGCAGGCTCCGGGTTCCTTTACTAACCCAGTATGCAAATAATTATCACACTGCTGCAGCCCACCCTGCTGCATGCATGGAGGAGAAGGATGCACGCAATGGGGGCAGGAGACAGAGCCCCTTCCACTAAAAAAAGTGTTATCTGTAAAAAGACATTCTCTCAGTCCCACAGGTGCTGGGGATGCTGCTCTTGCAGCAGGAGCTGCTCCCAGTCACCACTCACATGTAAGCACAGGTAGGAGCCCCTTCACTGCCTCTTCTTGGCGAGGCTCCTCTGCTCCTCCAGCCCCCCGGAGAAAACCCAGCAGGCATCAGGGCAAACGTCTGATTTTGTCCTTTTAGTGACGCAGCCACAGCACCTCTCCCGTGAGTGACACCAGGTGATGTGATAAAGCACAGAGCACACAAACTCCTGGACATCTTTTGCTACTTCAGGCCACCACCTGAGTGCTGTTAGTGGCGCAGGAAGACGAAGTCAGGTTGTACCCACTGCCTTTGCGGTGTCACTCAAAAGCTCACAAGAGCTTGGTTAACAGTGAGAGCCAACGTGCACAAAGAGGGAGCATCACAACGTCAGGAGAACCAAATGGTATTGGACATATGTCATATTAACCTGCCTGCAGAAACAGAATGAGCCTCCAACCCGTGCCAGAGCCTGAAATAACACACTGAGGCAGCTGCTCTGCCAGGGCTGAGCCAGGAAGGCAGTGGGGAGCCAGCAACGCCCCACTTTACCCAGGTGCTGGCAGTGCCAGCCCACGCCAGCTGGCAAGAGCTTCCTTGGGGCCACCTGCCACCTGAAGGTGCTGGCCAACACGGCTGCCTCCCTCTCCAGGTGTGCTCAGGAGGGGTGAAGCCATCACCCTGACAGGGACAGCAGGGTCAGGCAGCAGGGCACCCAGCCATGGGCTTGCAGGAACACAGCAGACGGGACCATTGTGGGGTTCCAGAGCAGAGCAAAGTCAGAGCACGTGCCAGTATGGAAACCTTGCACCTGAACACACAGCAAGAAACGAACCACAGCCCCACAAAGTAAAGCTAAGCCCTGGGTCTGCTTTACCCTCCTGAATCAAGTCTGCCCAGGCAGTTATGATCAGATTATTTGATTTTGCCTGAGTGCTGAGAGTTGATGAGTATAATGAAAAATGATGATAAATGCCGGACAAATTCACACGGTTTTTGCTTGCATCTCCAAGATTAGAACAGATCTTCGGATGGGTCCCTGATGAAATCCCCACATGGCTTTGTTTCATCAGTGCAGATGACTCAGTGCAGTGTCATTCTTCATCGAAATGTCATAGAGTCTTCCTAGGCAGGATCACTGAAATTTTGGCATATTGATTTGCAGGAGGACTAGAAAGTTCTTGAAGTTAATGTTTGACCAATTCAACATTTGAAAGCACAACAGCCACAAAGGATGTAAAGAAGTACCCGATCTGTTTGATGGCATAAACAGGAAAAAATACTTGGCAATAAATCCCTATAGAATCTATGGTATAAGTGTGGTGAGCTTCTCTGTGTTGGGGTCTCTCCCCCCCATATTCCACCCTCCCTCTTTGATTTCAATAAAGGCACTTGAAGGCAGTCAACTTCCTCACAGTCTCTGTACAAAGTCCCACAAGTGTGGAGACTTCTAACAGACCTAAAGACAAAATACTCAACCCAGAATGACACCGACTCTTTCAAGCAATGATATAAGTATGGACAAAACACTACAGAGCCAAGCCATCACCTCTTTCTATTGTGTTTAAGGTTCATTTCACAGTGGGATCTTAGTATTTAATGCCGCGTGCAAAAATAATAAAAAATCCTGTTAGTTAAAGCTGCAGAGCCGCTACTTTGCCATCACCTCCCGGCATCCAGCACCGGCTGGCAAAAACCCAGCAGCACCCTCATAACGAAACGGCACCGAGAAGTCTTTGTGCAAAGATGCTGCACTGGGATAAAAATAAAGGCGGAGCGGCCGGGGAGCCCTCGCCCAGCGCCATCCCCACGGCCCGGCCCCACCGCCCCCTCCCGAGGGGCGACCCCGGGCTGCGGGTCCCGCACCCGCCGTGGCCTCCCCGCAGTGAGCCCCTCCATCCCTGCACCGCTCCCGCTGGGGCCGTTCCCTGGCCGCTCCCCGCCCTTCCCGGCGGGATGTGCCCGCGCCCCGCTCACCTGCCAGGGCGGCGGCCGCCAGGAGGGCGAGCAGCGCCCGTGGCCCCATGCTATGCTCTGCTCTGCTCTGCTCGGCTGCGCTGCGCTCGCTCGGCGGCTCCGGCGCGGTTTAAAAGGGGAGTGGGGGCGGAGGAGACGGGCGGGGGGCCCCGCCGGGAGCTGCGTCACTGCGAGCCCCCGGGGGCGGTGCCGCCGCCGCCGCCCCCGCGCCCCCGTCCTCGTCCTCGTCCTCCTCCCGCGGCCCGGGACCCGCTCGGCCCCGGCCGC
>VZTI01002061.1:187034-259487 GCA_013397865.1 Struthidea cinerea
AAAACACTACAGAGCCAAGCCATCACCTCTTTCTATTGTGTTTAAGGTTCATTTCACAGTGGGATCTTAGTATTTAATGCCGCGTGCAAAAATAATAAAAAATCCTGTTAGTTAAAGCTGCAGAGCCGCTACTTTGCCATCACCTCCCGGCATCCAGCACCGGCTGGCAAAAACCCAGCAGCACCCTCATAACGAAACGGCACCGAGAAGTCTTTGTGCAAAGATGCTGCACTGGGATAAAAATAAAGGCGGAGCGGCCGGGGAGCCCTCGCCCAGCGCCATCCCCACGGCCCGGCCCCACCGCCCCCTCCCGAGGGGCGACCCCGGGCTGCGGGTCCCGCACCCGCCGTGGCCTCCCCGCAGTGAGCCCCTCCATCCCTGCACCGCTCCCGCTGGGGCCGTTCCCTGGCCGCTCCCCGCCCTTCCCGGCGGGATGTGCCCGCGCCCCGCTCACCTGCCAGGGCGGCGGCCGCCAGGAGGGCGAGCAGCGCCCGTGGCCCCATGCTATGCTCTGCTCTGCTCTGCTCGGCTGCGCTGCGCTCGCTCGGCGGCTCCGGCGCGGTTTAAAAGGGGAGTGGGGGCGGAGGAGACGGGCGGGGGGCCCCGCCGGGAGCTGCGTCACTGCGAGCCCCCGGGGGCGGTGCCGCCGCCGCCGCCCCCGCGCCCCCGTCCTCGTCCTCGTCCTCCTCCCGCGGCCCGGGACCCGCTCGGCCCCGGCCGCCCCCTCCCCTCTAGAGCAGGCCAACTTTCTCACTGGCTGGGCAAGCCGAGCTCATCTTCCCTTCCTTGGCAACTACCGCAGCCGTCCTTCCTGTCCCCCGCCTAATACTTCCAAGACCCCTGTACATCCCCCCGCCTCGCCGTGCCTCAGAAAAGGGGGAAAACGGAGATTCCCTGCCTTTTTCTCCAGCTCACAGGATGCGGTATCATCCTTAGATCTTTCCCACCGTCAGAGGATGCCGAGCCTCTACCTACAGGGAGGAGGTGCGGTAACCCATCCCTCTTGAACAGCTTCCACAAGAAACCACCGCCGCGCTTCCACATCCCTTTCCGATCAAAGCCTCTTCAGGTGCTGCTGCAGCCTTTTCTTCCTGCAAGGTTTTCGTCCCTTCCCCTCCCCTCCTTGCTCCCTCCTCTCACAGCCTCCCCTCACAGCAAACTCAGACCCAGAGAACGACTGGGAAGTGATCCCGGTACTTATGCCACCTGGTGAGGGAATGACACGCAGCATTCCCCGAGTTCTACCAGGGAAATCACTGCTCTCGGCATCCATCTCCACAGGCAAACCTCTTATTTACTGTGATGATGCTCTGGGGAGCCAGAGGAAGCCTACAGAGATCAAGTTTTACATCGTTTCCTTTAACAGCCCCCGCTGTCCCAATTAGTCCTTAGTGGAATAAAAAGCTTAAATGACAAGTTAAAACGAGGTCTCCATAAAAGAAGTCTGAATGTTCCACCCAGTTCCTTTCAGAGCCAGGCAAAGACCTGAACTCCTTTTGCTTTTCATTAACCCTCAGAGGGTCATCTCCAGTTTTACGTGTGTTTTCAGTTTTCTCTTTTGTTTGTCCTCAGAGCCAAGCAGATGGCCCTCTAATTGCCAGTGTTCCTGGAGGACAATGGATCTATACACCAAGTTGGCAGTTCCCTCTGTTATCATTCTATTGCCATTAACAATGCCAGGCTGCTACAACCACACAGCCTTTAAACACAGAAAACAGGACACAAGCACAGCGCCTCAATCAAACTCAGGAGCAGCTTCATCGGTGCATAAAGGAGGCAGGAATTCCAGCTCCGTTTGAAGCCTGTTTCAGGAGACAGCCTGGAGGAGACACCAGGAGGCAAAGCCAGACACTTCGCTCACCTTGCGTTCAGTTTCCAATTTCTGCAAAGTAACAGCACCCAGTCACCCGGCCACCATGGAAGGTAAATCATGTGCAACATCTCCTCCCAGTCTCCCCCTCCTGCGTGGTGTTCCTGTACTGCCTATGCTAGCCCCATCTCCACAGGCAGATGCTTCTTTGGAGATCTCCAGCCTTGGCTTTGGGAAGTCAAGAACCCGATTCTAAGCTGAAAAATTTCCGTCTCCAAGGCCCCCCTGTCTGTGTGAGGATTCAGCCTGGCCTCAACCTCCTCAGCTGCTCAGGAGAAAGAATTTTTAGTGAAACATTTGCCTTTTATGTGTTCTCTGCTTCTGCAGCCATATAAATAATATGTTTTGCCACCAGTTACATCAGGGTCTACTTGGGAGCACCTTTACACCTTCAGATTCGATCAGGTTCCAGGTTACAAGGATTTGCAAGTGTTGCAGGAGGTCTGCGACAGGAGTAGGGACAGAACTGGCTGGAACATATCCAATTCTGTCTTCAGGGTAGGATTCCAAGACAGGGTCCCACAGACTTTTCTGCCAGCACTGGAAAACCAGAGCATCCAAGCATCTTGCCCACAGTTGGTTAAGCCAGCCTCTGTTCTCAAAGCAAGGTCACTTCACATGGACTTTCACAGCCAGGTATCAGCCGGAATGAGTTTCTCTGCAGATCAGGAGAGAGCTGTGACTGCACTAAATCAGGACTACTGCAGGCAAAGGCACATTTCACTTGATCAGCTGTGAGCGGCACACCCCAACCTCCTTTCTCAGATGTGTCAGTACTGACACAGCACTGATTGCAGTGACACACACGCCTCACAATGTTGTGACAATCTATTGCTCTATGAATAAACAGTATTTATCCTGTGGGATTCTCTCAAATACAAACGCTTTAAAAAAAGTACACATTTGGCTCATGCTAGAAGCTGGAACTTCAAAGGATGACAAGCAAATTTCCATGCCTGAGCTTCTTCTAAATTGAGAGGAGACTGCATGAGGAATATGAGGATTGCTCTGCTAATTAGATGTGCTAGTGGGGATTATCTCCATTCTCGGATGCCAATTAGCTTTCATGGCATTAAAATACTGCAGCCTATTTCATGAACAAACTCATCTCTTTCATTCAGAACGTGCTAAGAGGATGGGTCTGGAGAAAGACAATTGCACCTAAGGGCCACCATCTATCCAGTTTCACTGACAGCAACCAAAATCCCCTCAGAAACCTCGTCATACGCAGCGCTCATTGCAACGTAAGGGATAAGGGAGCTGCACAGCTGATAGATTTTTGGGAGTTTTCTTCCACAAAAGTGAAACACGACTGTCACCACCTGTGGCCTTAGCATGTGGTACCAACGCCCAGCAAACTGAGCTGCAGCTGAAAGACAGAGGAGATGTGAAGAGACCCTGTGGTACAGATGGGTGATTTCTGTAGCATGGGCAAACACCTTTTTTTTCTTTTCTGTGTTTATACAGCACCTCACACTGTGGGGTTTTGTTCATGCCACATGCTCTTAGGCAGTGCAGGAACAGCTGCTAGAAACTGACTTCTGGTCTTTAGTGTCAAAGACTTTCTTCATTAAAAAATCTAAAGGATTTACAGGGTATTTTTACTTGTGAACGTTAAAAGTTCCATCCACCTCTTCTTGAATTGTCTTTCTCAGTCTTCTTTAAAAAAAAAAGCAGATTTTGTTCACTTGTAACCCTCTTCTCTTCCATGCAGGACCCTTCTAGCTCCTGTTTTTTAGTGATGTATCTGTTCCACAGATATGAGGACAAATATTACATGGCCAAACTGAAAAGAGGTTTAAAACATGCCTACAAGGCATAACAGTCAAGTGATATGAAAAACACACGCACAGACTCCGCTGTGGTCTTCTGGAAAAAGCCCTGTGCTACCTGATAAAAATCCTCAGGGCTTCTGGATACACTCACAGGTTACAGAGCGCAATAAAAGAAACCACCAAACCCAAAACAAAGGCGAGAGAGGGAAGACCAACTATAAATACAACCATTTCTCCAGCATCCCAGGTTTTCCACAGAACATTTTCCCACATGCTGCTCACACATACCTCTCTTCCCCCCAGTCATCCTTCTCTCAGTTTGTTAGCTCAGCTGGCAGAAAACTAGATCATGCTGCCATACAAAAATAGGTTTAAAATATATAATAAATAAATAAATAGCATACTTTGGGGCCGAAGGGACAAAGGACAATTTTTCCATACTGCAGTCAGCATGAAGTGCCACTTCCTAGGTCCTTCCCTAGTAGCGACTCGCTGGCTTTGCTTGCTCCAGGCAGTAAATGCAACTTAGCTCCTGCAATTCCACTGGTAAATGTCTCCATGGGAAAGATGACACTGCTGGGAAACTACAGGCACATCTCCTCCTGTAAGAGAAAGCTGGAATTTGCCTAATAATGCGGGAACCACCGGGATTTTTAGTCACAAGGCTTCATTTTTTTCTGTGCTGCCACTTCTCACCTGATTGTCTGTCAGAAAATGATCTGCTGGACTCCAAGTCAAAACCGACCTCTCCAGATGAATTGGTCCTCAAGCTAAAATGCAGCTTTTGGATCTTGAGCACGGGCACAAGAAGCCCTGACATGATTACTCATGGCTTTACAAATTTGGCTATGACAAAACCTTCTCCCAGACTCAGCTGCCACCAGGTTGCCTTGCTGACAACAGAAGCAACCCCCACAGCCCCAGGCACCTCCTCCTCTACAAGGGGGAAAGTGAGAGCACCCCAACATCCTCCTGACCAGACCAGGAGCCCTGGACAATAAACAGTGCCCAAAAGCTGCCAACACATCTCTCTGGGCTGGCTTTTGGAGGCCTGGCATCGCTGCAGGACTGGAGTTCCCAGGCAGCTGATGACCAGAGAGAAGCTGGAGACGGCTGGAGCATCTCACCCTGCAGGCTGGGCACAGCTGAGCTGCACACCCAGGTGCTGCCCTAAAGAAAGCCCTTCATGACACAACCCCTGCCCAATGCCCCCTGCCTTTTTTTTACTCACACTGGTTAATTAACCTCCTTGGTGAACTTTGGGGCCTCTGTACTAGAATATAAAACAGGATAGAAATTTCTTTCAGCAAGCAAAATGTGGAGTTAAGCCCTCGTATTTTGAGTACTGCTTGTCATTAAGCAAAAATTACTGTAATAGTTGCCTTTGCACTGCAAATAATTACATTTAAGCCATTAAATTGCCCCATTCAGTGTTTCTGCCTGCTTTTTGTCAACTGTGTATGTTCCATTTAATATTTAAAGACTGGGGCACCACTCTGGCTTATTTAGTAATTAATTTCTTTAAATATTTATAGCATTTTGACTCTCAGCAAGGGTTCTGTTTGGTAAGAACAATACTGTTCTGTGGCTGATAGTGTCATGGAAATTTCAGAGGCAAATTTCCATTTTGCAAGATAAAAAACATATAGATTTCTGCAACAGACTGTAATGATTTCAGAGTAAAGTTTTTATTACTGAACAATGTATGTACTGAAAAAAAAAATCCAATTATGCCCTTGCACATAATTGCAGACTGAAAACACAGTGTTGAGAGATCTATTTTATGACAGCAGTATCCACACAGCAAAAGGAATTGCCCAAGAAATTTTCCATCACCTTTTTTTGAATCGCCACTGGCACAAGGAACAAAACCCAACTGCAAAAAAAAGCCAAGGAAAGAGAGAACAAAACCTACAAAGTGCAGGAGGATATTTTGCTAGCATCTCTTCCCCTTAGAATATCCTATTTCCTTTTGCATACCCTGATTTTAAGACTTTTAGGCTCTTTGTGTGAAATGCTGTGCGCTTATAAAAAAGCTTAAGAGGCTTAAGCTTAAAGGCAGCCTTGGGAAATGAAAATACCTGGAAGATGCTCCATCTGTGTAAATTTGTCTAGTAACCCTGATGGTGGGAAGGTGACCCAAACAGGAAAAGCAGAAAAAGAGACCTTGAAAGAGACTCTGCTACCCTGGATATGAGAAAGAGCAAGCCCTACTGGGTGGCTTTGCCAGCACTCAGGTGAGGCATACTGAGCCTGCAGGGTGTCATGCCCTGGCTTTGGGAAAAATCAGTTCCCACATGCCTCCTCCTCCTCGCTCCTCGCAGACCCATGAGGGGTGGCTGCCTCAGGGGGAGCACTGAGGCTCAAATGGGCCGGGGTGGCAAACTTAAGCTGGGAAGAAAGTTAAGAGGACACCTCCTGTCAGCACCCAAGCTGGCCAAGCAGTGTATGTAGGTGACTGTCCCACCCAGGCTGAGGAGCTCTGAGGACAATCTGGGGCCGGGGCTGTTGGGGTGCCTGCTGCCCTCAAACACTGAACAAGTGTCTGCACTTTATCAGCTTCATTTCTTCCTCCTCGTGGCAGCCTGGGCGCTGGCACCATCTCCTCTCACCGAGCACTGGTGCTGCAGAGGCACCCCATGGCACTGGGAACAGGAGGAAGTGGCACAGGAATCAGTCTGACCCTTGTCCAGCACACCACTGCATTTTCAGCCTAATTCACTGCTGCCTTTGGAAAGACTCCCCCAGCCCTCAAAATAGCAGTCTGTCTCCTCATCCCAGAATAATTTCTTTCCCCCAGTAATTCACGTGCAACCAGTCTATCCTTGAGCACCAGACAAGCAGCATTAACACCCCCAGAGACAGAACCCAGCCACGGGACTTGTCTGCACTCACATGTTTATCATGTGGTGTTCGACTTGTCTCAGGGACCAGTCAGACCCAGGGAAGATGCAAAAACAAGGATCAAAACCAAGCTGGCCTCACAGAACACGTGCCCAGTTGTTTCTTAAATAGGGAGCCTGGACCACAAATGCAAAACCTCTATTACTGTTTCAACCTCTATTTGCAGGGGTTTGAGCTTTTGCTGTTAGACAAAGACGTGGGTGTAAATGCCCTGCCCTTTCACTCTTTCTCTGAAGCTCTCAGATACCCAAAAACAAGCTGCTGGCAACTTAGAACAAACTAATTGGTGGAAGTCACACTGAAAATGTGTTGCAGGGCACAGCACCCCCACCTCAGCAGCCTTAATTACAGGATCAACCCGGTTCTCTGGCCGGGAGGTGCTGATTTTAGCACCCATTTTGAACCATTCCTGGCTCATCTCTCACAGCAGTGCAGATAACACTGGAAGGTGATACCAGCCCTAAGGCTGACTGACATTTCCCATTACAAGAACCCACCTTCCAATGCAAGTGAAAGTTTGTTTGGCTTGAATTGACGGTGTAATTTTCTATGACAGTTGTTCTTTCATTACAAGACTTTCTCTCCCAAGTCCCAGCACCTACAAACAAACAGGCCACTGCAAAGGCAATTTAAAAAAAGGTCTGACCTTTCAGCCACGAGTTTTCTGGCTTTGGTTAGCTCCAGCTACTGCTTTAATCACATCTTATTATTTCATGCTCCATGTGCTATGTGCCAGATTTTACTTTTAAGGAAGAAATGCTGGCATATGTTGTTGCCTAATGGGTGTGTGTAGGAAAATAGTCATTAGGGAAAGCCTACAGAAGAGGGTATTTTTAAAATGAACTTCTGTGTTGTGGGAAAACACATGCCCCACACAAAATCACCAGTGCTCAGGAATGAAATAGCCACATTTATACAGGATATATACTGCCTGTTGTACACCAGTTTTAACAACCATATGTCCTGATATATCCAGGCGTACCAAAGCACCTTAAACTCATGGGGAAAAATCCCCTTCTGGTGTAAATGGTCCCGGCTCCATTCGCTTCACTGAGGCCTGCTGAGGGCCTGCTTCAGCACCTGTGGCAGGAGCTCAGCTCTCCCTGGCTGCCTTGGGGCTCCAGGCCTGGCTAGGTTGCTGGCATGAATCAGCATCTCCCACCAGCAGCCGCGTGGGAGGCAAAATAAAAATGCTGTCAGAGTAAGCAGCAGAGAGGCCATTGATACCAAACGTCCTGGAGCAGCTCCCAGCCCTGGGAATGACTTAACAGCAGCAGGATTCGTCAGGGATGACAAAAGAGCTTGGATCAGGCATTTATGTAAGGGAACAGAGGCAGCACTCTCAGCCTGCCAAACCCAGTCCTAGGCTGAGCCCCAGGGCCACTCCAGTGGCAGGTGTGCATGGGCAGGGGCTTAGTGCCTGCAGCAGTACAGTCACCCCTCTGAGACACTGGTCCAGCTCAGGTGCAAAACACCCAGCCCAAAGCACACACATATCTAACAGACTTTGGGTGGGATTCAGATCTGGGTGATGCAGCAGGGAAACCCTTGAGCCATGGCTGTCAAGTCCTCACCATGTCCTGCGTTCATCCTCCTTGGCAATGGTGGATCAGTTTTGGCATTGCTTGTCTTACCCCATGGGACTGGTGTGATTCCTCATCTTTTACTTCACTTACACATCTTGCTTGAAGATCTTGTGGGATCTTGTATAGCCAGAGCCCTGAAAGGTGGTGTAGGTTTTCAGGTGTTGTCCTAAGTTAGGCTCAGAGAGCTGCTCCTCGGCTGTGAGCCTTGAACAAGCAGAAGGAAAAAAACCCTTGGACTTGCTCTGCAGTGTAAGCCCCCAAACGCCTTTGCTAAAGCAGCCTCCACACACAGGGGGATGAAGGGAGGTGACAGCAGCTGGCTTTGGCAGCAGAGGTGAGAACCACCAGTGCTGGGGAGATAGGGTGAGCTGAAACCACACAAGTGTCAACACTAAGTCAAGTGCAAGCCAGGGAGAGAGGAAGGCACTTCACCTCTCAGGAATAAACTCAATTTCTCAGGTTATTGCACAGGATGGGAGAAATGGACAGAACATGAGACATTTCTGTGAGGGCTTCATACCACTCTTGGTACTTGCCATGCAAAAAGACTCTGTTTTTACCTTGAGGAAGCCATGGATAGTCATATCCATGATCCACTGGAAGTGGGCAGCGCACAGAACTGCAGGCACTCCTGATTCTGAGGGGTGCAAACTTCTCAAAAGACTGCATGTTTCAGCAGCACCAAGATTACCCTACCCTCTGCAAGATGCCAGCCAAGATTTGTAGGTATGAGTCATAATCCAAGTTTTTCAGCTGCATCCAGTCTGTTCTGCCCACGTTGGTCCTTAAAATTGAACAGTTTCATGCTCTCCTCTGCCAGTATCTCTCTTCATGCTCTTTCAGCAGCCACCTATTCCCTATTTCGTCATTGCTTGCATCTCAGTACCTAAAGGGTTCAAGAGTAATGAGTCTCTTTTCTTGCTGCACCAGAAATTTCTAATGAGAAAACTGTGATGTTAAAGGCAGTTGTGCAGCCCCACGAGCCAGAGGAGCTGAAGAAGGAGCAGGAGCTCTCTGGAGGTGCCCCATCTCCCCTCTGGCCCCTGGTGTGAAGCAGCATCATCTCCCCACAGAGAGACCCCAGATTAACCTCCTGTGTGGACACACATCTCCCAAACTATGGCTGCCTTGTTTTGCCACCATTGAAAACACTGAACAACAAATGAACAGCTACTCCCTCAACGTTTGCTATATCTGCTATATTCCAAAAATGGATAAAATGATGGCAGCTCAGCTTATTGAGGCCTCAGGAGGAGCATCCTGTGCACACCCCAGAGGGGCTCCAAGCAGACACCTCATGTTTTGTTGTGGGTGGGGAAACCCATGTGTGTCTCTAGAGCTACTCTGGGGTCAGACTAGAGTCAACCAGGGCTTCATTTCCATCAAAATCCAGTAAGGATGTCTCAGACATCAGTAGCAGCAGGTCTCTCCTAAAGAGAACCTCCTGCTTCTTATTTTCCAGCAAGCTTTCTTTGTGGAAATTGAATGTCTTTGGTTTTAATTTTCCTAAAAAAAAAAAGTCTGAATAGGAGACCAGATGGTTTTTAGAGCTAACCCAAAGCACTGACCAATTCATCAACAAACCAAATACAGCAACTAAAGGGACTCAGATGCAGACCTCTGATTCCTCCATCTCTCTCTTCATGGGAGTTTATTTCCCTTAAAATGGCAGTTAAGAGGTTTTGCACAGCAACTAATTTAACCGTGTGGAACAGCATAAATGCTGGCAAAAAATTAAAAGCAACATCTGATTCACACTGAAGACCTTCCTTCTTCCCTGTACACCCTTAGCAATAGCTCCCTATGTCTGTCAGTACCAATGCCCTTGTGGCTGTGACAGATCTGTGGGGTTAAGCAATGTGAGCTGGCAGAAGGGCCACTGATGTTACTGTAATTACTGACAGCACACCCAGGAGCATGTTTGCTTTTTCCAGCTGTATCTATGGCTAAACTAGCTGATACTACCTTTATCTATAGTTTTTGCCAGCAGGATGCTTTCATCTGGATTTTGACACACAAGCACCTGTGGATTTGTTTGCTACAAGAGAAACAATGCTGCATCCTCAACTCTGTTTTTCCCCCTAGCACCATTAACTTGAGTAGCTGGGGGAGCAGGTGAAGGTCTGCTCCAATATTCTGTGTGCCCTCCAGCACCTCTGCCATAAAAGCAAGCAAGCAACACACCAAGCAGGACCACCACAAAGCCAAATGTATTGGTTCCGTGATGACTCAAGGACAGGAAACCAAACCCGGGCACTTCCAATATAAATCTGTTTTCAAAGAGCGATTACACCAAATCCCAAGACTTTGGCCATAACTTGCAGCCAGCTGGGCCTCCTCCTGCTCTGACTGAAGGCAGCAGCCAAATTTCCATTGCCTTTGCTGGAAACACCTGCAGAGCATAGCCACTGTGCCAATCTGCCAGGGGCAGCAAGGCAGGAATAGCAGCCCCATGTGGGACTGCAGCAGGGAATGTGACATGCAGGAAGACAAACACCCACTCTGAGGTCTGGCCAGTGTGGAGAGGGAGTGGGTGAGAGGTCTCAGCAGCTGGGCTGGCAAACACTGGATATCAAATACCAAAACTGGTGTGAGCACTGTGGCTGTACTGGAGCAACCACATTGATGCTGATCTTTGAGACCCCAACCACCCTTTCTTTCTTTCTCCTTTGCCCATCTGCTGTCATCTTAAACACATCCCTTCCTCTGGCACTCTGTGCTTCCCTGCTCACACCCACACTGGAAAATGGCCTCTCCAGTCAGGAAACAACTCTTTCAGTGGACAGGCCAGTGGGTGGAAAACATGCACAAAGACATTTCTCTGCCTGGCAGAGGCAGTGAAGCAGCAAAGAAGCCACCAAGCCAGGAGGCTTCCGAGAGAGAAACCTTAAGTGGCTGTGTGTGGGTTCATTGCTCTGTTGCTGACTGACATCAGCCTCTTTGGGCTCAGAGAGATCTGTTTCATTTTAAAGGGAACATTCCCCCAGGGATCTCATTAGCACCATCATGAAAGTCAGAAAGGAACTGAAGGTTGTTGGGGGTGGTGATGGTGGGGAGGTAAACAAGACAGAAGCACTGACAGAGAACATGCTCACAACCTGTATTTTCTCTTTCTCATGCATACACACACCTTTTCTGTCAGAAGAACTCACCTGGCATTGCAATCATGATCTGTGGGGTCATATGTCTGCAGGTAAAAACACAGAGCTAACAGGCATCCCGTGGAGGCAAATGTGTTACAGTATCAGCTAGGTACAGAACAAAATCTTACCTTTCCCACACGGTGCCAAGGTCATTCAAACAGTATGTTACAGCCAACAGCACCTGGACAGCCATCCACAGCCCACAGGGGCTGAATTTGGGCTGGACCACTGCTAAGCTGAGGTAAGGATGTAGGCCAGTTTAAAAGCCTGGTAGGTATAAATTATCACAATTGATGTCCCAGCAACAAACACTGCATCACCCCTCCCAATCAAGTCAACACATCCCAAGCAGTTACATGGATGCTCCTCATGCAGTGCTGCCCTGCAGAGAGCAAGGTGCAAGGTCTGCTCTGGCTGAACCCCTCCACGGAGCCTCTGGTGTTGAAGGTGGTGCTTGGAGAACAATGTCTTTCTAAGAAAGTCACCTCTTTCTGGACTGAAAGCAAAGCTCCAAGGACAGAAACAAACCACTGACTTGCTCACTTCTCGTGTGACCCATCAGAGTTACGTTCTGCCTGTGTTTGTTTCAAGAGGAACTGCAGGATGTCATCTGAGAGTCCAGGTGTCCTCGTCCTGTTTTCCAACAAGCCTTCTCCTTCAGCTGGCTTCGAAAAGCAAGCAGAGGGGGGGTGGTTTGGAAAGATCTTGCATCCATCTCTGTTCAAGACCAACTGTGCCATTTGCAGGCAACGTGACACATATTTTGTTCCATCCTTTTGTTCCAGCTCTGAAATCTTCTGTGACAGACACCGTGAGGCAGCCTCGTAGGTAGGATCCTTCCTCTCTGGCTGCTTTCTACAGTACATTTTGTAGAAGTCATCCAGAGAGTCCCTGATGCTGGGATCTTCTGCACTATCACGTTCATACATCCATGAGAGCACAGCATCATTAGGTTCAGAGGGCTCACACAGCCCTGCTTTTGGGTAACATCTCACGTTTGCTTCCTCAGAGCCTTCAGCAGAACAGCCCGCAGGAGCTGCAGATGATGGATTGCTCTCTCCTGCAAGCATAGGATCAATGAAACTCATTAGTCACCAGGTCACCCCTGTGGCAAAGTCTTTTTCTGTCCCCCTCCCACTGCAGTCTGGCAAACAGGCTCTTAGCAGGAGCAAACCAAGTGCTGCTCTGAACACAGCTGGGCTGCCACAGAGCATTCCGGCACAGATTGATGTAAGATGGGCGGATTTGGGGACCTCACAGTTGTCCCACCCTTGACACTGGGACATTTGCAGTGACTGGACTTGGTGGCACAGACCTCCTGGCTCCTCTCAGTTACACTTCCAAAGAGGTGGAAATTGGGATCTGCTGCTCCTGGAGATGACAGCTGACCCACAGAGAAGCCTGGTTCGCAGCTGAGACAGTTCAGCATCTGTTTCAGTTTTTTCCCTTGTCCCTTGGTCTAATCCTTACCTTTTCATAGTTCTCAACTTTACTCCTACAGCACAACATGCAGTCCTGACCTCCAGCTTTCAGCCAGATTCACAGCCTCCAAACCAACATTGTACTGGTGACTGCACGGAGTTTTAGAATGAGGACTGCAAAGCAGGACTCTCTGCTTCCCCACGAAGTCCCACTTCTGTAGCCTCTGCACTAAACACTTCTCCCCACATCCTGATGGAATTTCTATGGGTAAAATTTATCTAAAGGCCAAGGACTCATTCTTGCCTAGCTCTTCTCCTCCTTCCTTGCTGACCCACACCTCTGGATAACAGTCAGGGCTGTGGCTTTCTCCTGCTTCAGAGCAATCAAGGGAGATGCTCTGCACTAATACAGCACAACAGGGCCACTTGGCAATGACCAGACCAGGATGATCAGCAAGCTTCTAGGAGGAAGAAGTTCCATAAAGAGACCTTGAATTGGGCTCTGGTACCCAGGTAGTGCCTCTGACTGCAATCTCATCTCCAAGCCCACTGCGCCAGAGCGTTTGCCAAGCACCTGACTCACAGACAAGGAAATTTTCCAGGGCTCAGCCAGAGGTTGCACAGCCGTCATCTGCAAGTTACATAAGCAGGATGCAGGCAGTCAGAAAATAGCTTGGTCTTTCCTAATTCTGTGAAATGTGAAGCAGAGTGCAGTCCTTCATTTTGGTAGGAGACCATGTTCAAAGGGAGTCTCAGTGTGGTGAAGGCTGTTTTTCCCTCCTGGTGTACACAAAGAGCCACCCTTCCCTTTCTAAGCAGAGATTCATTAAAATGAAATTAAGCTGTGCAGCCACACTGTACCTCGTCTCTTTCTTCCTGTCCCTACTTCCTATCTTTGATCTTTCTTTTCAATTTCCCTTCATCTCTGATTATGCAATTTTAAATAGAACTTTCCCTCCCCTTGCAATGTGTCACTTCCAATGCAGTACAAAGAAAAGCTTGGTGGCCTTCTTTTAACAATGACCTATGGCATCAGAATAGCAAATCAGAGAACAGGTCCATTTTCCCTCAGTAATCTCTCAGCCTGTGAAGTTAGAACTGAAGCCTCATGCATCTCCGATAATTCAATCAAGTGGCACTTGGACTCCTGGGGCAATTGCAGACCCCTGTGTCGTGCTGGCTTTTTGC
This sequence comes from Struthidea cinerea, assembly GCA_013397865.1. Classification (NCBI taxonomy): domain Eukaryota; kingdom Metazoa; phylum Chordata; class Aves; order Passeriformes; family Corcoracidae; genus Struthidea; species Struthidea cinerea. The sequence continues at coordinate 200,922 of VZTI01002061.1, forward strand.
TACCTCCTGCTCACAGCCACATTTTGTAAAAGAGCAGCAGCTGCCTCCAGCTACAGACACCAAGCTCGCATGACTCGGGAAGAGAAAAATTCTGTTGGTTTCATGTCATCAGGGAGACTTTGGCAATGCTGCTTTGCCTTTCTCCTACCATCTTAGTTTGGATATTAGGAAAAATTTCTTCACAGGAAGGGCTGTCAAGCACTGGAACAGGCTGCCCAGAGAAGGGGTTGAGTCACCATCTCTGGAGGTGTTTAAACAACATGTAGATGCGGCACTTGGGGACACGGTTCAGTGGTGGACTTGGCAATGTGATGTTTATGGTTGGACTCAATGATTTTAAAGGTTTTTTCCAACTTCAGTGATTCTACTGCATTGTATTGCAAGGTCAGTATGGCCCATAAAGCTGACATCCTCTGCTGAAGCACAACCCACCAAAAAAGGGACCAGTAAGTGTCTCAGGGGTATATTCTGGGGTTTGATTACTCAGAACATATTCCATTATTTTTACTGGGAGAACAGTTTTCTTTCAGTCACTGGTTCAGATTTATGCATCTCTATCTCCCAATAGTAGGCCAACAGTAAGTTTCCTCTTAGGCCAGCAAAGCCTTCTTAAAGCAAGATATCCAACAGGGCTGGATGCACCAGCCCTGGGAGTGTTCAAAGACAGGTTGGATAAGGCCTTGAGCAACCTGATCTAGGGGGAGGTGTCCCTGTCCATGGCAGGGGGGTTGGGACTACATGGTCTTTAAGGTCCACTCCAACCCCTTAGCATTCTATGATTCTATGACATGAAAAGCTGGATGCAGAATTCCCAGAACCAATGTATACCTCACAAAGTTGTGCCTTTCCTCAGCTTTCCTGACAGTTTTCCAGTACATTCTCAAACTGTGTGCTGAGGCTGATGTTTGAAAATACACCCAAACCTTTTCCTGCCTAACAGTTACCAGTTAAGGTAGAGATCCTTCCTTGTTATCCTTTAAAAAGCTGGTACTGCTATTGAAAGGTGCAAATCTGAACGATTTATAAACCACAGGGAACAAGCACAGTAGCTGGATGCCTGCAGGGTCCAGAAAGAGCTTCTCAGCTGGGGCACACACACAGCACACAAGCACATGCTGTAAGCCAGCAAACGTGCTGCTAAAGGCAAAGACGGCATTCAACTCATCATGCACCTGCGGCCCTCAGGAAAGCTGGGATTCTGTGATAACACACAGCAGTGCTGCTTCAAAGCACAGACCTCTCTGGCCACCTCTCAGCAGCAGGAAAAATGTAGTTTTATAAATTCCTTTGTAAAATCCTTCCATGGCAAACTTAACAACCCAGCTGTCGCACACCCTTGTGTTGGCTTGGCCCAACACCTACAGGAGTCAATGCAAAGATGAGCAAGGCTGAAAACTCTCACTCTTTGCCTGCAACAGAATTTCATCACCAGAGAATCTGGCTCATTATTTTTAGTTATTTTCACTCATTTATACAACTCAGTATTAAAGGGAGGGGAAAAAAGCCAATAGAAAAGCCCCAAAAAACTGAAACAGTCATTACTAGTGTCTATTTCATTCTCACATGATGGATAATCATGAGTAAGAATGTATATTATTTCATCTGCTCCTCCACTCCATGCTAATTGAAGTTCAGCATTTGCAGCTAATTAGTAAAAGAGCTGGGGGCAGATAAAACGATACTCTTGTGTTTATAAACCTGCTGATGAAAATTTAAAAGCTCCATCTGGTACAACCACATAACCCTACTGCCTGAAGCACATAACCAAACCCTGCTTTGAACCTGGGCCGCTTTCAGTGAGGCAACAATGCAGCAATATTGTTATTTGCACTTACAGAAAACGTAGCTGTTTGAGTTTCTGTATCACTGTGTTCACACAGTGAAGTTCTCACAGATTGTGTCATTTCTCTTACCCCACCAGCATGTCAGGATCTACCTGGGGTCACTGCAATCATCCACAAGAAAGGGTCCCTAATTCTGTGGTTGCCATGAAGTGCTAAAACAAGTAAACACAGACGCCATGCCTGAGAGCTGCTCCAGCCCTCACATTGCTCCTGGAAAATCCCTTCTTGCCTCTCCACCAGTCATGTCCATATGGCACGGGAAAGCCCAAGGAGAGGTGATACTACTTGGACTAGAGCAGAGCTCCCAACTGACACCATATCTGTGCCAATTCATATGATTTTGGGGATGCATCCATCTGCACAGGAGGCAAGAACAGGTCCCATGTCACAGCTGAACTCCCTACATGTGTTGAGCACTTGAGACAGCTGATGCACAGAAAAGCATTTTTTGGGGTTGTTTTCTTTCCACCTGGCTGATTTCCAGTGGGAGTGCACGTATCATCCCAATTCCTCTCTGCTCAGGGAAGAAAGAAGAAAATCTGGGAGAATTTGGCAGGAGCTCATTCTACCCCAATCTCACACAGCACTTTAGCCTGCCAGTAATCACACACCCGAGTACTCAGAAATTGCAAATCTAGACATTTGAGGATCAAATTCTCTTGCCCTTGCATGCATTAAGAACAACATTTCCTCTGATTACAACAATTAAAAACCCATGTGTGAGCTGCTGATCACATTCCTTTACAGGAGCTGAAATACATTGGCATTGTAGGATTTTTTTCACCAACATTTAAATTGGAATAGCACCAAAAAGACAAGTATCAAGAAAACAAGTGTCAATCTGCTAAGTACTGCACAAACACCTATCACACTGAGTAAATGACAGATCCTAAAGCCTTTGGTGTACAGCATTGAAGAATTGTAGAGATTACAATTTCTCTGCCTTGCAGAAAACAGCTGTTGTCTTCTTGTGCAAAGGCAAAATGAAATTTCCAATGACATCATCATTCAAAAAGACTGTTGTAAGCAGAGCAAATTTGTTCCTTGTGGGTATTCAAACTGTGAACTGAAAGTGAAAATAAGAATATAATAAGCCTTGCTACTTTGCTGTCTCCTTGATGCCACACAAACCAGCTTTCTCCTGTTGTCATCTGCAGTAGGCTGTAGCTCACAAGATGGGATCTGTGAGACTCTGCTTTACACATGACATAACCAGCTATATTCTTCATTCCCCAGCCCACAGGAGAGGCACATGTGGCTGTGTCTGACTGCTGAGTGCTGGCCAAGAGCTCTACAAATGCTGGCTGCTCTGTCAAGAGACCTGCAGAAAGTGAGGGTGGGCAAAAAGCAGCAAGAAGGGAGCAATTTGGGGATTGGAGTAGAAAAGGGAGGCAGTGACAGAGGAATAGCACTGGGTATGGCCCAGTACTGTCAGGCTCTCTGTTTTATTTCTACTTCTGCGCATTTGTGGTGTGAAAAACTGGAGGGGGGGGGCTTTAATTTGCGTGGAGTAAGACGTAAGCAGTTATTTTAGGGAAGCATAAAAGCTCTTCCCTTTCAGTCTAACCCCCTTAGGAATCTAAAATTTAAGAAAAATAAAAAGGCTGGCAAATGGTAAAGTGCTCTTGAAATGCAATATGCAGGCACAGTGCATTCCCCTAGACACTCTTCCAAATGTCACCCTGGTATTAAACTCTGCCCTGCTCCAAGAGCTCGCATCCGATGCCTGCTGCGCCGAGCTTTTAATACAGCTGGGAAACTCAGCTCAATGAAAGCTTTCAGAGAACACACTGGTTAAACACACTGGATTTAATAAACCACAGAGCAACTCAGCTACAATATGAACTACAAATTAACACTCTTTACCTGCTGAAGGCCAAGAGAGAAACGCCACTGCTGTCTCAGAGATCTGTTTCTAAGCAACCAGGCCCCACAGGCCAGGGCACTAGGTACGGGCAGAAGCAGGAGCAGATCATAAACACCATCACTTAGAGCTGTGCCCCAAGAGCCTGATGATGGTGATACATCCTCAGCCAGGCCCCAGAGCAATGGGCTTTGCATGTAACTGTCTGTGAACAGCTGCCCTAAGTCCAACAGCATACAGGGACTTCTGTCATTGCAAAGATCACAGGTGTCTTTGAAGGGATGGGCAATAACATAGCACTGGGGTGCCTGAGATTTTATTTTCACAAGGTAACTCCTTCCCCTGGAGCTCATAATGATTCTAAAAATACAAACAGCAAAGTTAAGAACTCTTCAAATAGGTATACTTAGAGTGGTTTAATTTACATGACCCTGGAGCCAGTAAAAAACCCTAAAGCATCCTATTTTTCTCAAATTGTGATTTTAAAAACATTGCTTAAGATCTAAGGTTGAAGATTCTATTATTAAGGGTAAACTTTTTTTGAAACACAAATGATTATTTTTAAAAATTTACATAGCTGAAAACATCAACTGTCAATTGAAGTTATTATCCAGCAGATGAGGGCATCAAGGGGATTTATTAAACTGCAACTATCTGCTGCTTTCCTGTAACACACACAGCCTTGGGAACTCAGCCCAACTCACCGTGGTCTGCGTAACACTAAAGGCACCAATTTCCCAGAGGGAACTGATAAGGCTTCTGGAGCTAATTGCTCAGCTTCTAATTAGGCATTAGGAGAGCACGGGGAAGTGGCTGTAAGAACAGCACTGTGCAATGCTGTGCTAGAGCACCCTCTCCTTACCCACAGCCAAACATCTCATCGGGCTTTCAGGCTCTGACAGACAGGATCCAACACGAGCATCCCCAAGCCAAGCCTCTGCCTTCTCTGTTGTTGAAAATCAGAACTGTCCACCCACGTCAAGTCCCCTACCACCATGACCACAGCACTGCTCTGCCCACAGGGAGGACTCACTATTTGAATCAGATTTGACTTCTTCCTGTGAGCAGGAGGATTTTTTAGTAAAATGATGGATTTTTCCTTCTTTTAATCTGTGACTCGCAGTAGTGTTTTTTTTAATACATGGAAGGCTCTAATTTAGCCTCAGATCATATTTGTCTTTAAGATCACCCTGTTTCAGAATAAAAGCAAAATTTGGTGTATGAAACAGATGAGAAACAATCCTGCCTACCCGATTTTCACCGTTTAAGTTTTGTAAAAATTTTATGGAGGAAGTCTGTGTTCAACGGTGCCTGAAGAGGCTTTCTCACTTCAGTTACATTGCACAGCTGAAGCAAATGGTAGTTGTTTCTGTTTATATTTTTTTCCTGTCTAGAAATTGTAAATTCCAGTCTTGTCCATTATCTCTTTTTTTTCCCCAGCTGCTTCTGTAGAGTTAGCTCTTCATGAACTGTCAGCTTTCTGACCCAAGGAGCATTTCCTAAGGAACCCTATCTTACTAAGAACGATGAAACTCCAGAATTCAGAACAGGATTTTCTATGCCCACTTCTTCAGCTAAGAACTGGGAAAGACCCTTGGGAACCTGCATCATCCAAGAAGACCTGTCCTAGAGAGGAAGAGGGACTAAAGACGACGTTCTTCATGGTTCTAAGGTAAAAGACAAGCAGGGAGAAATCCCTTCCTGTTTCTGGCAAGGCTCACAAAGGAAAGACATTGAACTTTTAGACATCTTGCTGACGTGGCCATTCAGAACCGATGAAGTTGTGAATTGAAATTAAAAGTGGACTTGAAAATCTATCTGGATGAGAATTAGTGATCACAGACAAGTCTAGCAAAAAAAAAAAATCTGGAAGAGTTATTAAATCCCATTCTTCAGGGCTTCAACAAACCCTTTCCTAGAGGCATGAATGGGGCCCAACAGGCAGCACACTGAATGCCGTAAACATCATTTTGAGGATGGGGCTGACACAAAGAGAGGAAAACTGCCACTTATTCTGAAATATTCAGTAATGGCCACTGGCAGTGACAGGAAACAGCCCTAGATTACAAGTATTATTGAAGAAGACAGTATCACTCTATTTGCAATTATTGAAAAGAAAACCCAAAGCAATATCCTTTCTTTATATATGAAATACTTTGTCTCTCATTCAGTTACACATATTCAGCAATCAAGAGGACCAATAATCTTCAGCTAATGCCTTTGGCAAGAATAAGCAGACAGCTCTCACTGGAGATCAATTGCTCAAATCCCAAGAACAGTTTACAAAAATTCTACCTTCTGCATCTCCTTGGAGAGTGATGTTTATGACAGTTTGCCTGGAAAAACAGGATATGATGCTATTCATGGGGAAGAGCCTGCCTTGACAGTGTTTCTTTAATGATAAGAACAGACTAGAAGACTGACATATTACACAAAACTTAGCAAAATATTTGCTTTATTTAAAGATGGTGTGAACTTGGAAAAGGAGATAGGGTGAGGCGTTGTTCAGTGTACTCTGCCTTCCCTTGCCATTATAGCACTTGAAAGTCCAATTCATTCCAATGTTAACCCCCACAAAGACACACACAGAGGTTACACTGAAGAGATTTACAGGCATTTCAGCCCTGCTTCCAACCAGCTCTGCACACCTGTGGACACCAGTGACTTGGGAATCACAGGCAGAAATGCAGTTCCTTGACCAAGAAAATACTGCAAAGCAAGGTATTTTTTAAGCATCCCTCTTGACTTGTAGGTGAAATTATACTACTTGTAAATACTTTTGAGAACAAAAAGAGTTATGACCTATAATACTGTCATTACTCATCTTCATGGGAGGTCCTGCACTTGGAGAGCTGAATCCTGATGTGAAGTTGATGCCTGGGTACCACAGATCATCTTTTGTAAAACAGCTGCTGTGGGGAAGGGCAAATGCTCTAAAACCTGCAGAGGTAGAAAACTGAGTCAAATAAGGCAGAGGAAGATGAAAGCTGACTTAAATACAACTTCCTCTCAATTCTTTACCCCTCCAACCTTCACACCTGCACATCTCTTACATTCTCACGGTGCATCCGTGTGAATTTGTTCAACTTTGTAACAACTTACAATTAGGTTCAAATCCCAAACTGGTGCACTGATTTTTAAGGAGTGCTGAATACACAGATGCTCTTACCAAATTTCAAAGAAGCCATAGAGATTTTAGCTCTTCGGAAAACAATGCCATCTAAGCTTTAACTTTAGTAATTTTTCAGGAGCAGATCGCTGCAAGTTCTACGGCAGAAGAGTAAGAGGGGTACCTTGTGGTTATCAGATTTTAAGATCCTGATCTTTCATTTTTTTTTAAGGCCAGAAGCACAAGTGTGGGAATACTGCAAGAAATGCTTACAGATGGACTGACTCCCTCTAGATGGGAATGAAACAGCTGAATGTGTGCAGTCTGTACCTCTCCAGATCAAAGGTCTTTACCTCCAGTCAGGATTGATCTTTCACAAAGAACAACAGAGGAACATTTGCAGAGATGGCTTCCTGAATTTACTTGCAATAAGACGGCTTTGAAACCACGCTTCTTGTCTGTGTCATGCTCCTGGAAATATGCTGCACATCAGACAAACACAGAAAGGCTTGCTCTTCTTTTAGAAGCAGGAATAGAAAAATAAAAACAACAAAGAAATCATCTCAAAAAGCGCAGACAAATAGCAGGTACAAAGGTAAAGAAAACTACTGATATTCTGGTGAAAATCTGAAGGCAGAGTGAGGCATTTGCCCAGTCTCCCTGCAGGCCTGCTGTGGCTGCGAGCACTGAACAAGCTGTGCCGAGATGTGCCAGCCTCCCGTGCCTTGGCATAGAAAAGAGCAGACCCACATCCTCTCCAGCCATGGGGGCTGTGAGATCACACAGCTTGGGGCTTTCTTCTGTGTTGCCCATGGGAATTGGCGCATCACACATTGATTAAAAAATGAAAAAACAGACTCAAAACTAAGAATGGAAGCAAGATACCCATCTCCACCTATCAGCTATCCACAGGCTAGTAAATGAAAGAGCCTGACATTGAACAAATCAGTGTCAGATACATCAAACAGTCATCAAGGAAATTTTCAAGAGACAGAAAACACAAACTGAGCAGACTACAATGAAAAGCAAACAAGATATGCAAGTTTAATAACTTGGGAGATATTTTCTCATCACTAGTCTGTGACATTTTGGCTTGCTACTTTAAAGGTACACTGAATAAACATTTGAGCCATCTAGTTTTGCAGTAGTATTACTGAAAATCAAGTAATGAACAGAAACTGGACTAGAGCAACAGGCACATTTATAGATCATTCACAAATGCTGGAGGCTTGAGATCCACAAGGGCTTTTTCTTAATTATCTACATGCTGTTTTGGGAATCACAGAAAATCTCTTCCATCAGAACTAGCTTGAGAGAAAATTGGGCTTTGAACAGAATTGTTTTGCCATTTAATCAACCAGCTTTCTGCAGGAATTGCTCTGGGGCTAATAAACCAAGCACCTGAAAACTGAAATTGGAAATGGTTAAAATGTAAGAAGGATATTGGGAATGAACCCTCAGGCCCCGAGGCTGCACTCGCCTACCCAACTTTTCTTAGGTGGTGCCACGGCTGTGATATTCTCTGTGCTTCTGAATGGACTGAGAAAACCTGAAGCAGAGAGCAGAAGGGAGAAGGTCCTTGACAAGGAGTATGACTTTAAAAGCTACAAAGAAGAAAAAACACTGAGCAAGCAAGTCTCCATCCCCATCTCCTCACTTTGTCCTCTCAGCCAGTCACGAGAAAGGCTTGGCAATGCAGGCATTTCTCAGCTCGGCCCTCAAAGGGCAAACAGCAAAAGGTTTCAGCCACTCCAGACTGGTTTCCATCCTTTTACCTGGCTCTACAGCCTATTAGTCCTGCTTTTTATGAACACTTCTTAGCCATGAGCAGATCTGGGTGCACCCAAACCTCTCAGTTCCGCCCCAAATCAAACATTTCACCGGAATTAATTGCAGACACAACTCTGGGTAAACTATGAAGGCAACTGAGAGCCCAAATCCTGTTTACAAAGCAAACAAAATAAATCCAAAGTTATGTTGTCCATCCCATATTATTATCACACAGCACTTCTGCACCAGGATGGCCCTCCTAGGAGGCTGCACACACTTCATCAGGAAACAGCCTGGTGCTGTGTGTGAAGCAGCACTTGCTTAGAGCTTTTTAGTAACTCCTTCAGCTACTGACGAACTGTGGTTAGTGATAGTTACTGCAACCAAACACTTGTGAACAGAAAAATTAACTAATTCCTGCAAAATAAGGTGAATAAAAGGACAGATAAACCAGGGCAAGTTAGGGCAATTCCAATGTTCAATTATTAAAGGAAACATTTTTCACCCACCTGAGGCCCTAAGATTGAAAAGACTGAATATATATAACTGAAAATACCTACTTCACTCAAAAATAATCACACAAGTAGCAAGGGAGGGAAAGAGAGACAATTTAAAAAAACTTAATCCATCTGACATTTGCAGGTATAAATATTTTGGTCATTTACCAATAGTAAAGAACCACTCCCCAACCATTTTTCAAGGTGATGTGAGAGTGTTTGCACGACTTTTAACAGAGCAGGGAGATGAATAATGCTCGTGTTTGTTTAGAATTAATTCTCTGAGTAGGGGCTAGAGAGACTACAGAAGCAGACATGGGGAAACACCAGCAAGTTCAGAATTTGCAGTTTATTGATCAGACTCCCAAAATTGCACAGCTCTTTCTTTTTTTAAATGTGAAGCAACCAATGTAACTGGGGCATTTAGCAATTCCCATTGCTCTTTTGCCATCTGGATGAGAACACAGGTATAACCACATTTAAAAATGTCAATGAATTAATGAGACTGATTAGCAGTCCTGGTAAACATGAATACAAACATAATTAAAAGTATTAATCATATTAATATGGCCATTCACCTATTCAAAGGAAAAAGCAAATATTTAACATAATGAATGCCTGAAAATTTACACTCTTATACAATGATAAAATTGGGTAAGTAGGATATGTGTATGATATAAAACAGATCCTTAACAGTGAAGGTAGATTTCATTTTTCAAATAAAAAGGGAAGTTTACCACTGGGCAATTCCTATATCTAAGTTGAAGATACTCCTGACAGCTGTGTTCCAGTACAAGCTAAAGTCTCCTGGTTCTTACTTGACATTGGTTGGTGGGTGGGATTTGACAGCCCACATAATTTAGCAGATCCCACTTTGGGGTAATTTTCTTTTAAGTTTTTTTAAATCCCAAAAAGTTCATGATCAGCTCAAGAATTTTGTTTTAAAAGGCCTAAAGAGTATGCAATTCAAACAGATTGGATTCTGTGACTGTAGCAAACACATCTGTTTTATTTCTAAATAAAACAGGGAATTCTGAACCAAAGGCTTCAGTGAACCTTTTCAGCTCAAGTTTTGGGATTTGCCTTCAAAGGCTACTTAATAGGGATTTTTCAGATCACATGTGGACAATGTGAGGACATAAGTAGTTAATTTGTGTTCCACTACCTTGACAACCTGCTACCTTAATCTCTTTCATTTCCTCAGAGCCATCTGAAAGCCTCAGCACCTTTGCAAGAGGACACTTCTGCACTGAATATAGACATCTGAGCCTCTTAAAGAAGGTGTAGCTGCACATACAAGAGCGTACCAGAAGATGCTCATATTCAAAAGAGATTTGGACTTGAACATTATTAACTTACCAAAAAGGTGGCTGTTTGCATTTTCCATTAATTAAATTAAATCAGGAGCAGCAGTCAGAAAATAAAATTGACATTCAGGAGATCCCTCAGCTCTGAGGTTTTAAAACTTCTATGTTCATAGCACGGTTTTTTATTCCCTTCACTCCGCAACCAAACCCACTCCCCACTTCCACATTCTTCCATTTCCCCTTGGCCACAGTCACTGCTGAAGTTTAGTCGTGACTCTTAAGACAATGGAAAATATATCTGATGCTTCCTTGAGCTGGAAAAATGTTTAATGCATTAAGGGCACAAGAAGAAGAATTGGCGCCCTTGAGTAAGCAATTGAATCAGGATAAAATAAAGGTCACTGAGAATTAAAACAAAACAAATATCTGCCTGCCTGCATGCACAAAGGCTTAGTGCCCTCTCTGCAGCTACTGTCACTCATTCTTTGTAACAAAAAAGTTAGAGGCCAGTCTGCTGCAGCACAGCCTTGAAACAGTTCAGAGATTAAGGTATTCACACAGAGGTGGAGACAAAAGGTATATTTTAGTGACAGAGCACTTGTGATCTAAAGCCAAAATCTAAGCCACAAGCAGAGCACAAAGAGCAAAGTGAAGCCACCCTAAAGAAGGCATGCAAAGTTAATCGTGGGGTGTGGTCTTGTCACTTCTTTTTTAAGAGTCTACCATCACTACCACGTACTACAGAATTCAAAAGACCTTGGGGTTTTTTTCGGGGTTGGGTTGGTTTCTTTTCAACCTTTGGCTCAACAATTCACGCTCCCGCCAAGCCATGAGGAAAAGAAGGCACGGGAAAAGTTGTTTAAACCTGCTCATCATCAACAAAACAGACATGACAGGCAGCAGAGTCAATCTGAAGACAGCAAAGGAGCGGTCTGTCCTGGAGGAGCAGGGACTGCGCAAAGCAGGGAGGAAGGCATTATTGGTTACCTTGCAGGGAGGAATTAGGCGCCAGTGTCAGTGGCTGCTTTCTAACATCCACCGCCCACCTCAGCGGGGTCCCTCTCTACCTACATGCACTTAGTGCACACATCTCACTGCCTTTGAGAGATCACTGTTTATTTTCTCAACTACATTAGAGAATTTTTCCTCGTGTTGCAAAAGATTACTTTAAAGGAAACTCGAAATAAATACAAATAATGGCATTTCTTATGAATGTACAAAGAGCCCTAAGCTTTTTAAATGCAATTGATATGAGAGAAGACAAAAGGATTTTGAACTCTTTAGCAAAAACTATTACAAGGAAAAAAAGTGATTGAAAAGAAATTACATCCTGGCTACAACTGAATTATATTACAGACAGCTAGCTGTCCAGCAGGAACACTTTGGACTGTGATACACATCAAAATAAATCTAATTACCCCTAAAAAATCAGAGTATCTGTCGGTTTACCTAAAAAACAGGATATGAGCTTTTAATTGTTTTCACTGCAGACACAAACAAAAGACACTGATTAACTTACTGGGCTCAAAAGAGGTAATTATTTTGCAGCAGATGCATCTGTAAGAGCAATTCTGTGACAGCTCCAGATTTAATCTGTCTTTGTTTTATGAAGACCATCTGCACAAATTACTTTTTCCCTCAGATTTTAGGTTTTGAGGTGAACTCTGCTCAGACAGAATGCAAAACTCAATTATAGCCCAGTATCAGGCTGATACTGATGCTAGAGACACATGCTACAGACTAAGTCTAATGAAAAGCCCCGAGCTGAAAACAGAATTTAATTTCCTTTAAAAAACCCCCAAACACTCCCCAGTTTTGTAAAAATATTACAAATATTATGAAAAAAGATGAGCAGATTACTGAGAACAAATGAAAGGGAGAATATTTGAAAACTTTCTTGCCAGGAAACAAACTAAGAAGTATTTTAATAAAATACTCTCTTACAGCTAATGTGCTGTTTCATTCTGCAATATTACTCCAAGAGCAGAACATCTAGGTAACAGTGTTCTGAAATACTCTAAATCCACAGACTTGAGAAAGTGTTTAGCAAGAGATGCCAACCTCTCCATATTAACTTCCCCAACGCTGTTTCCCAGATCACTGCTGACTAGAGCAAGGCTTCAACTCCTTTCCAAGCACCCATCCCCACACCCCTCCACCAGCCCTCATCTGCAGTGCATTTAGTGTCTGGAGCTCTGCAGAGACAGAAAAAGTGCCTTAGGTTTTCTTTATTCCAATTAATCCACTGAAGGAACTACATCCTCCACATCAAGTGGAGGGGCCTTGAGCAGCAGGATTTCAGGAGGCATCCAGAGAGTAAGAAGCCATACAAATTGCAGCTATCAGGACTCCCTTCCATGCTCTCCTTTGGATGCACACGCTCTCCCCAAGAGAGCTCTTTGTACCAAGGTACAGCTAAGATGTAACAGGTTGTTTATTGCATTGCCTTTGTCTTTGTTTTTTGCCTTTAAGCAGGACTTAACGTGCACCAAAGCATATTTTGGACAGGGACGTGTCTTAAAGACTGCACTGAGCTTTAGGGAATACTCACATGAATGTCAATGAGACCAGCGATGTTCCCACAAACCTCACAGAGGAACAACAAGGATGGTTTTGGGCAAAGTGTTATAGAAAAAGACAAACCAACAGTTAAATCAGCACAGTCACTTTTGTCGCTTCATTAGTCACCACAGCAAGAGCAAGCAGGGATACCATGGTGTCCTGAAGAAAAATAAAATCCACAGGAACACACTGGTCCCTCAAAAAGAAGCAGAAACAACTGGTTTCAAATTGACAATCAATAGTGTTTTGCAAAAGGAAAACCTCAGACCAGATGTAACAGCTTCCACAACAACAGTGAAGCCTGATTATTTTCTCATGCAATAATCAAGTGAGGGAACCAGATTGCTGCAGCAGGCTAATAACTTCATGGCTGAGAAAAGCTACAGAGATCTGTTTGAGAGGTGAGGAGAAAGGGAGGGCCCAGATATTGCCTGGCAGGGCTTCGAAATGCTTGGAAGGTTCAAGTAAATGCCTTCGCTGAGGCTGGTAAACCAAAGAAAGCCTCCTGTCTTCTCTCAAATTTGACCATCCCATTGTTATGGGATCACTCTTGCCTCAATACCTGCTCCAAGAACCCACAGGAACCGAGATGAGCAGGATCTTGTGGTACATAGAACTGTAGTATTCCTAAAGAGGCTGAATTTGGCTCTAGCTCCAATAGTACAGCCATAAAATAATGCATTACTTTCCATGGCTTTGCTGCAAGAGCATTTGGCTAAGTTCTACCCTACACATTCATTTAATACCAGTTTGGAAAGGCAAATTCTGGTTGTAGTCAATAGCTGAGAGACTCTTGCCAGATCCTCTGAAGGATTTCCTTCTGAAATCACATTAAGAAGTGGATAAACTGGTACTAAATGAATGTTTACTTGACAGGAGGATCAAGAGAGGGGAAACCATCAGTATAATCCCAGAAAGCACAGGCTTCCACACTTCAACACACAGTTGGGCACTGGCATCTGGAAATAGCACAGTGGCTTTGTTCTGTGATAGGGAGAGAAAGATTTTGGCAAATTAAGGATGTAACAAAGCAGGTTATTAGACTGAAGTATTAAAACCAGCCTCACACACTTTTTAATGATGGATTATTGCCTGAAAAATACCATTAGGTTTTATATTCCCTCATTCTATGGCCAACTCTTCAGCAGCTGTAGAGATAGCAGTCAATTAATCCCTAACCAAAGGCTCATCTACAAATATTTCATTGCCAGGTATTGTTAGCAAAAGAGAATTCAGGAAGAATTTAAGTGATTGACTATTTTGTGCATGTGTCTGGGAACAGCAGAGGCAAACCCAGCATTTTGTTTTCAGCATGAAGAATTTCATTTGACAACACATGATCACCCTCTTCCACCCCACGGTCTAACTCACCCTGGTGTGTCTGCAGCTCACAGCTGCTAATTATGGAGCGTGACGCTTTCATTCTGAATATCACATCCAACTATCAACCTCATTTTTGCTTTAATCTTCTCCTGAATCAGAAAGAAATCTGAAAGAATGATTCCCCAAAGTAAAAAAAAATCCTATCTAGAGTTACATCCAAAATAAATCACTGGCTCCATTAACTATCAGCAGATTGTTGAAAGCTAATAGCAACAGGTGATTTCTTAACAATGCAAACGTATTTCCCTTTATATTCCAGGATTGCTGGGTTTAAGAATACTAACATTTCCTTCCATTCAGTCCAGCCCAGGTGTGAAACCCATTGGCACAAACTCAGTGTCTCAGCCGCTGGAGCTAACTTCCCTTCTGGAATGCTGTCACAGGCTCTGCAAATAATTCACGCACACACAAATGCAATTGGACAAGTGCCTCATACAAAATAATAATTAGCAGCTATAACAAACATCCTACCACAAAGCACTGGTGCAGCACGAAATGGATCTTCTCAAGTTGTTTTATTTTGCAACTTCTCCTGCCCTCATTATATTTTAATTAAGATGGCATCAGCAGAAAAATTAACACAGAAATAACCTCATTAGACATCCAGAGAAGCAGCAATGTAGAGCAATGTTAAATTCAGCTGGGATTGCAGATGGTAGCTCTGTAAATCAGGTTCTGCTTCAACTCAGCACTTCAGCAGAATGTTCATCCTTTCAAGAAAGTGCTACTGAATTGTAAAATATCATGAAACAGATCTCACTTGTGCTGCACCATGACCAGGAGCAGAGATGATACATTTCTTTGCAATCTTAATAGCCAATAACTGCTTAAATCACTGAATTCAAATAAATTTGTATTATGAATAGTACAGAAGGACTCAGGCTAGCACTGGGTCAGCATATGAGGGAGGTCTGTACAAGTTACTGTATTTTTGGTTAATCTACCTGTGGGTTATTCATTAATAAAATAAAATACCGCTGTAAAACTTACTCATACACAAATACAACCTAAGCTGTGGACCCCAAAAAAGTTTGTCCTCTCCTTCAACTCTGCCTTGCCTGCTTCTCTATTCCAACAATCCCATCCTGCCTCTGCTTTTGGGCATTTTATCCAAGGGTTTATTTTCAAGTAACAGTGCTTAAGAGGTACAGTCTAGAAGGCAAGAACTGTACCTATGACAGCACTGGTATCAGCTCTGCCACCTGCAGAACAGGAACATTCTTTTCTAAAGGGGAAAGGAAGGAGGTGCCAGGTAGGATCAGATCACTTTCTAGTCCCGCATGTTCCCTCCACTTGTGGTCTGTTCTAGGTGGCAATGTCGTGGTGGGGATATGTGGGTGTGACCTGACACTTGAAATCAGACAGTGATTAGTAAAAGCCTTGAACCACCATCAAGATGTATTCAATAGCTCAGCAACATTTGTATCAGCGAGAACTATTGACTGAGCTTGCTCTTATTACCCAAATCAGTGCACAGTCCCCTTTTTTTCACTGCTAAACTCTTTGCCTCAATGACTTCCTGTTGCACTGAGTTTTATAATCCAATTACCTGCTGTGTAAGAAGTGACTGATTTTGATTCTACTGCCTTTCCTTTTCATCCAACAGGCACAGAACCAACATTCAGACTCCTCTTGCGATCATTACTGGTTTCAATTTAATTTTAAAAATAGAAAAAAGAAACAGTTTGCATCATTCTTTGAAATAGAAATACACATGTGAAACAGACCACTATGAGAGTACCAAAGCCTCCATTCATCTAGAAGACATTATAGCATACTTGTCTGTTTTCCCATGCTTAGTCTTTCTGATTCTTTTTGTCTCCTATTTTTAGATTAAAAACTGAAAAAACCCAACCAAAAAAACTAACTAAAAAAAAGTCAACAACAACAAAACCACACACGCAAAACCCCAAAACTTTTCGTGTCAGGCACTGCAGCCTGTACAAAGCTGGGACCTCCTTTAGTACTAACATGCATCATGTTATTACTTAGAGCTGTATAAAACAGTCTATAGGCACTTAGGGAAGATAGGAATGCAGAAGGTTTACCTTCTTCACAAACCCAAGTAACTTCTGGAATAAGATAACCTCTCTAACACAGGCAGCGCTACGTTTATAAAATACAGTGAACTTGCAGAACTCAAGCCCCCACTCGCTTTCACCTCTGCCCAGAGTGAACACAAACAGGGCAGAGCCAGATTCCCTCGGCAGGCTGAAAAGAACAGCAAGCAGCACAAAGCACAAAACATTGTCATTTGCTTGCCAGTGCTTATTGCAGCAATAAATAACCAGCTGCCCGCCACCCTTCAGAGAGAAACCCTTAGCATGGAGGCTTGCTGGAAAGGCAGCAGCACTGCTCATCCTGACAGCATTCCATCTGTCTGGGAGGAGATTTCATAGGCATAGAGATGTGCATGCATAAGCCAGCCAAGAGGCTCAGCTACCATGGAATCTACAGCACACAACACAAAGAAGGGAGGGCAGTGGGGTGAGGGGTTGCTAAACTCATGAAATGAAGGAAGAAATCAGAAGCAGGAGGGCTCCAGGACAAACCTTCAGGTACTACAACCCACACTGATGCTGAATCACTGGCCTGTGTTGTTCTGTTTCAAAACATATTGTGGATGATGATGTGTGCTGTATTTTATACTCGCAGTCTGCTACTAAGGGGCTATGACTCACTATTTTTTATGCTGCAGCCTCATCAGTTGCACACCAGTGAACTCAGTGAAGTAAATCAGAGAAAGAGAGAATCAAAACGAGGCCTGAATTAAGACAGAGATCTAATTTAAATTCAGTGCCAGATGCCCCACAGGTAAGTCGTGATAGCAGTCTGAGCTGCGAGGCTTTAGGAATACTTCAACTGGACTCAATCCACGTGGTGAGGTACAAGCCAGGTGCTATAGAGGGGAAGCCAGGAGACGTTGAGAGCAGCATGTAAACGTAAAGGCAGGGACTAAATAACTGCACACAAATCCAGGGAAAACTCCACAATGATCCCCACAATCCTGGCATTAATCCAAGCCACGTCACTGCAGAGGAAGGACCTGCAGTCAGAAGGTAATGGCAGGCAGCACCGCTAAATCCTACATCCTCCACACAGCTATGGAGCATCCCCTGCAGCACTCCAGGCACTGCATCCACCCTGAGCTCCACTCAGGCACATGGAACAAAGGCATCCTGCCCACAGACTCCTGCTCAGCTTACTCCAAATCTGCCATGGCAAAATTGGGTAGGAACAATCTGCATCCTTTCACAGCAGCAAGTCTGGCCTCTACACTAAACAGCACCCTGGAAGCACAGCTTCTCATTTAAACAGCACCAGTAAAATTTTTTTGTTCTCCTCCCTGCTGCTAGGCACAGAGGATTCCCTGAAATGTGTTTTCCTGTTGCCAGTTCACAGCAGCTCCTAAAGAAACTTCAAACTCAGGGAAAAAATTCAGAGGCAATAAGAGACGACGGCAATCAGGGCAGACGCATCTTATTTTCTGCTGCTGCATTTCAACAACTGCCAGTGCAGAGCCCTTTGGGTCCAATAAACTCCAGATGATTTTTCTACCACACAGTCACAGACTGTATCTGAAAAAACATTTGAATGACTGAGAGCTAAATGTAAGGAAAGCTTCCCAGTGAAAATAAAAAACTCAGGCTGTGCATATATGATCACTGGTGCCCAAAATTTGGGTCCTCGAAGGTGTTTTGTGTATGAGGACAGGTCAATCTGATAAATAACAAGACAAACCCCCTACATTTAGAATGAGACCAGAAAAAAAAAAAAAGTGGAAATCTTACTAATAGAGGAATGAAGAGGTTTTAAAGAGACTTGAGGAGTGACATGTCTTATTTATGTGTTGTGTACAAGCAGAGCCCTCAAACCACAAACACCACTCACACCTGGACAGGAGGTGGGATGTCCCAGAGCATCTGAACAAATGCGTCAAGCTCAGCGTTTATTGGAAGCTCTGTACCATCATTTACCAGGGCTCTCTGCCTCGAGTACAGCTGCATTTCAGGCCAGTGCAACTGTACTTCTTCCCAAGTGCTGATGCTAATGTGGGTGACCCCACAGCACCGTGTACCAAACAAATATCCCGGTGGGCTGGCACAGACTGGCCTCAACATGGCATTCCAAGCCAATTTGCCCATTTTTCCTGCCCTAGCCTGACACCCCCCATTATTTAAATTGGCATTTTCAAGGCACTTTCACAGATCTTTACCACCCACACCTAAGTGATAGAGCTGAGACACCCAGGCAGGCTCTGCAGACAGCAGGGAAGGGCAATGATGGTTCTACCTAAAGATGTTGTCACAGGCATTCCATGTTTTGTCACTTGCTGGCTGCTCAACACAGACACCCAATGATCTTGGGTCATTCTTGAATCATCTGCGCTACAACAAAACCGTAATACCAAGCTGCAAAGAGCAACTCTATTATACAAGAAAGGAGCCAACATCTTCGGAGTCCCCCACAAAATCTAACATTGATAGAAAGATGCCATGAATATGTGTCCAGGTAACAGGAACAGCCACAGCCCTTTGCAGCTTTCCACAGTTATTTCAATTACTAAGGATTCACAGCATGTACTTTCCTTTCTCCCCAAGTAAAAATAAAGCATTTTGTGGAGGTGTTTCAGCTGTACAGCAGTTCTTGCCCTCCAAAGTAAACAGAACAATTCATGCACACATGAGGATGTTTCACAACTGCTATTACTGCATTATTGGAGCACTTTGTTAGAAAGATGACTACCCTGGCTTACAAACCTCAGGACTGCTTTGTAGCTTCTCTTCTGCAGCTGTTAAGGAAAATTGGGAGTTTCACTGAAATTGTTTCCTACAAAAGACGCAGAAAAATAAAAGCAGAAAGAAAAATGGGACAAGTCTAACCTGGACACTCTACAGGAGGGTCTGCAGGAGCTGTAGTCCAACCCCTTTGTGTTCCCATTCTCCTCTGTGATCTTCATCCCTTGTGTAACTCTCATGTCTGTGAATCTTTTAATGAAAACTTCTTGCATGGTTTTAAAGCTAAAAACACATCCTAAAGGTTTTTGTGAGCTGTTTTTTTTTTTTTTAAAGGAAACCAAACCTTTTTCTCCACAGTAGCAAAGTGAACTTCTCTTTTTGCCTCTCAGTGTTTCAAACATTGAGCACTGACTGTTCACACATACATTGAAATCTGGTTCATATTATCCTTGTTTAGACACAAGTGCACACAAATTCACTACAACGCAGGAAAGCAGGGGACATTCTCCCAGAACTCTGCACACTGCTTGGTGAAATACCTTATGGACACCTGGACCCAACACAACATAAATACACTATAGTCAGTTCTCAATGGTAAAAAGCATCTGTGGAAGGTTATCTTGGAATTCAGCACATAAAAACATCACTTGCCTGAGAAAGAGGAAGTGTATTGAAGTTAACACAGTAACCCAAGGTGATGGACAAAGAGCTCACACACACATGCAGAATACTCTCTGCATCAATGGAGATGTCACTGCTATTCATCTTCCCAAACCTGTCCAGCCCTACAGTTACGTCAGGGATTTTTCCCAGAGCTCCTGAGCTTCAAAATAATGACAGATTTACCCAAAACTTAGTGATTAAACAACAAAACCCCTTTTGCACAGGACTTCTGACCTCTCCCTCAACCTGACAGTTTAATTTCCTCTTTTCCTTTGCTGAATCCTACACTTTCATTCAACCCATACCCCTTCTGTTGGCACTTCAGCACCTTTGCACAGAGCCACAATAATGCTAAGGGGAGCTGAGTTGGGCAGTGAAGCAGGTGAGGATCTCTACAAGAACAGCCTGTGCTTCCAAATCTGATTGTGAGGGGGAAATGGCTCAAGGCCAGCACCTAAGCGAGAAGCAGGTGGTAAAAGCAGTCCCTGGGCAAGATGGCACCGATGAGTCCAAACAAGACAACTCTTTATCTCTTTCAGAGAAGAATGGAACTTGAAGAATTTCCACTACAGCTTTGCACTAAAATACCTGTCCCAGGAAAATAAGAATCTCTGATCTGCCTGCCTGTAACCAGACCCCCTGGCTTGCAGCGCTCAGTGTATCTCCTGCAGTCACACACAAAAAATGGAAGAGCACCAACGCCAGTGTGTGAAACTGCTATCATGGCCATTAGTGCATTCTGGAGTCATGCTCTTGAGGGACTAACAAGGAATGACATCCATTTGCTGAAATATTGTCCCATGCCATGGCTCCCATGCTATCTAGATGCCACACAGACTTGTTAACACAGTCTTTGCCTGAAAATTCTGGGGCCCAACTAAAGACAATTTACAGGCAAATCTGTTTCAGATAGGAGCTCAGTGTAGTGGAGCCATCCCAGGTGAACCTTTGTTTTACAGGGTCACTATTCAGTAACCACTCTGCTGCCTCCAGCAGCATCAGCTGAGTGCTCCAGGATAGACCCACCTCCACTGACGACTTCCAGGGGCAAGGAACAGAAATCATTGTTTTGAAAAAGCTGAGTAGGACTACAAAAGGAGCTTCCAGCACAGAAGTAACTTTGCACTACATTACATTACATTAGTGATAAACATAATATTTACAGAATGGGGAAGCCCAGGGAAGCGCCCGTTAAGGAGGAACCCAAGCAAGGAGCAGCTTTTCAGCCATGTCTGCACTGTATTTTGCAGCTTCACAGAGCCAGTAGCATCTGGCTTCCCAAAGGCACCCCCATCCCAGCCTGATATCAGTCTCTGTCTTGGTCAGGAAGAATTCCTGAGGTCTTCTTCTACTAGCTTAGAAATTCTTTGTTCCCGTAATATTTAATGGCATCACGGTGGTTGCAAATGATGGCTGAATTTATTATTCCCCTGTAAAACACATATTTGAACAGCTTCTGTTCCCAATTATAATTTTCCATCTCAAAGGACTCCACATCTGCACTTCAGAGGATGAAAAACGATTCATAAAGAATTGAACAAACTCCTGTCCATTCTTGCCCATTGAACAAATCCTTGACATTTATTTACAGGATTTAATTCCTTCTCATTCAAATGATTAATGCTCACTGGTAAGATAAAAGAGCATTGGCACAAACACGTACAAAGCTGCCTCACAGCTACCTTAGGAACAATTGCCATAATGACATTACTGCAGTCTGAATTGGATTAGGTCACAGCAATGGACAAACACCGACATCTGTGATGAGAGAACTAAAAGCCCAGGTTGGAATGACACTTTAGATAAAGGTAAGGAAGAAAAGGCCCACAGGGACTCTTACACTACAGTGACAGAGCCAGGTGATATTAAAAGCTCCCAGTGCCACCTGTGGGCTGACAGGTGCCACTGTCTGGCACTGATGGTGCGGTGGTGTGACCCTGGCTGGATGCCCCCAAAGCCACACTCCCCTCCACAACTGGACAGGGGTGAGGAAATACAACAAAAGGGTCCTCAGCTGAAGTAAGGACAGGGAGAGATCACTCACTGAATACCATCATGTTAGACTCATCTTGGGGAAATTAAATTACTTTATTACCAATCAAAATCAGAGCAGGATAATAAGAAGGAAAACAAATTCTCCTTCCCAAGAGACAAAGTCCCAAGCTCCTCTTTATGCACAGAACCTCAGGATCTGATCAGACAACTTCAGTGCATAAGTACAACTCCCTGTCTCTGCTACTGAAGCATTTTCTCTGTAGTTGAGTTGTAATTATTAACGGTTTAATACAAACTGTTCACTTTCATAGAACACAGATGTACTCTGAAGCATTAAAGTCTAAAAGGCAAGGCACATATCTCAGTTTTTTCCCTTACTGATGTATGCATAGTGCTCTAATTCTCCTAAAAAGGGACTACTTTTCTTTCTCAGACTGTGAAGCATAAAACACTGCTTTTTTCTGTTCTAGGATTTATTTTTGGCTGGATGCTTTACGTAGCACATCCCTGAAAAATTAATTTACACAAGATCTAAGACCTTCAGTGACCCAGTGGTGCCCCAGTGCTTTATTTTGTGTGTTGTGCAGTTTCCCTGTATTCCTTTTATGTGAGGTGTTATAAATTCCACCTTGCCTTTTCATCCAGTGCTCAACACAACTGGATGTCAAACTCACCAGAGCCACAGAGTCACCCACTGAAGAGCCTGCCCATAACTTCAGTGGAGCTGCATGACTTCAAGTCCACTGCCCCAATGGATCACACCATCTATACAAAATTAAGAGCATTTGAAACATTTTACCTTTCTTTTTCCTCTTAACAAGACTCGAGTCTAAGAAAAGTCTAGCATTTTGATCATACTTGAGTGTGTACTTCATTAAAAATCATCACTTAAAAAACCCACCAGCCCTCTTTAAGTTTCAAGCCTGCCAGGCTGGTGGAACCAGAAATGGGTAACATTGAGCACTAGAGGGCAGCAGGAAACAAACCAAAACCGTTAAAAATCCATCAATTCCCAAAACTGGGACCATGTTCTTCATCAAGGCCAATGCAGTTAAGCACTGTGCTTAACCAATTTCAAACCAACACATTGGTTTAAAAAAAAAAATTAATTATGTTGTTCTGTTGTTAATAATGATTAGTTCTGTTGTTTGGGACCACAGTTCAAACTGAAGTGAGTTTGAATGTTAGCTTCCTGCAGTCAAAGAAGACTCTGCACATCCCAAAGCACCTTTGAACAGCACCCTCCCCTTCACCTTCAGAGAAAACCAAAAAGTAAAATATTCTCAGTGTGATCTATATCTCTTAGGCAAAGGAGACTATCAGAAGTTTCTGTATCTAACCTGGAATGCATTTATGAGCCTGTTTTAGCTCAGCTTCGGCTCAGTCTGAAAACGATTTAAAATACCACACACATTTTGGATTTGCTAAGTTACACAGACCTCTTTAAGAGACTGTATATAAAAGTCTTTAGCCAGACAAAAAAAGCCATTTCGGAAATTTGGCAACTTTTGGCAGCGGTGGTAGCTCAGCCAGCCAAGCTGTAATTTCTATATCAAGTAATGAGCATTGAGTTCTGAGCTGAACTGAACCTGCCAGCACCTACCAAGAGCCAGCCCTGAAAGGTTGCTGCTGATGTGACGAAACACACTCCTTTCATTTTCAGCCTCTACGTCAACACTTGTGAGCAACTCCCATACAGGAAAAGCACAAGCCATGCCAGACTTCTTCAGTAAACACAAACTCACTTCTGAAAACAGGTTAAGTAACTCTTGACTGGCCAGAGGACATGGTAGAAAGGAGAGAGCATTTAAGGACGAGTCAGAACACATGTACCAACATGAGCAGCACTCCTCAGTTGCTAATAAAAGACACAGCAACCCACTGCAAAACTGGCAATGTAAACTCACCAGGAATAGGTAGCATTTTTTTCCCAGAGGAATCCCAGTTGCCTGTAGAACTGACAGCTGTGTTAACAGGTTGGAAACCTCTGTTGAAAATCTTTATTTTAACATAGTTGCTTGGTTGACTGAACCCCCAGAAAGCAATCGGAACAGTCCAAAAATCACGCCCTTTAAACTGGGGTAACCTTGTAATAGATGGCCCCTTGATCTGAGTGGGAAGTTCAGCAGCAGTGCTGTGGCTCAGGCTCGCTGATTTGCCTGAACCACTGAGTCTCCAGTGAAATGGTCCGTCCCGTTTCCCCCAAGCTTTCACGACTTGTTCCAAATGGACTGTTTTTGAAGAAAGCCTGCAACACCCCACAACTGATCAGAGAGAACCTACAGCCTGGCTCCTCGCAAGGGAGAAGAGATTAATAGTCCAACACCACTTTTTTCAGAAACCACCATCCTGGAAAGGCTGTAACCCCATGTAAAAGCCACGACATGTTGCAGAGCACTGGATCTTGGTTGTACCTGTGCTGCTGCCAGGAAGAGGAGCTGTCCCCACTTCATCCTCACAAATATTCATATGGCTGCCCAGAAAGCTGGGCCAGTTCCCTGAGCTGACTTCTCACTGTGTGCCAACACTAATGATCAACGAGGAATAATAAGCACAGCCAGGAGCAGCGTGGGATTCTCGCTGCATTACAGAGGTCAGAGAAGTCCATGGAAAATAACTAAAGGTAAGCCTGGGCTCAAACTTGCAACAAACTGCAGGAACAGAATTAGAGCTTTTGGAGAGGCAAAGGTTGAACACCTCTATCCTCTCAAGCTGGCTTTAGTTAATTTTGCTTTTAAAAAAAGCTAGCCAGCTATTAGATACTTGCCGGTCTCTTCAAGCCCACAGAAAACTCTGTCTTCCTTCACCCCCCCATCTCTCCAGTATTATCCTCTCCCTCCTACTGTCACCCTTCTTTCATTTTCTCTGATTCTGTGACACCCCATTTTCTTCCACTGGGTGACCCTGTCCACCCACCCATTTTCCTAAGGACACAGCTTTTCCATTGCTTTTCATTACAAAATAAAAACAATGAAGGCAGAGACTACAGGACAAACCATCTGCCCAAGCTCACAAGCCCTAGGCAGGGCCATGAAGGGAGATGGGACTGAGCTTTGCCCATGTTTCAGACAGGCAGTCTCCAAAACATGGTTCCACAACTGAACTCTCAAATGCTGCCTCCAAATTTAGTAGAATTACTCCAGGGCTGCACTGGCAAACCCAATTCTACCTGACCACAGAGCATGGGCAGAGCCCAGAACCGTCTGCCCTACCAGTTTGTAGAGCACATCTGTTGTTCATTCTCTAACACTTTTTTAGGTTGCCATTTTTCCAGGTAAACAGTTTTTTTCCGCTGTCCCTGGTATGCTCTGGCTCAGTGCCCTACATGGAAAGCCACATTGTCAGTGATTTATTTCTTTGGAAACAACCTTTATTTGCCTCCTAAGAAATATTAATCCAAATAATTTAAGCCTTTCCCACACATACACCTGAGTGCTGCCTGCCAAGTAAGAACTTTTGCTGGCAACTTTTCTTAATCCAGAGGAAGTGGTAAGGTGTTCCTGGTGTATTGAGAAACTGAGTGATGCAGATTAAAAAAATGATAAATAATTAAATTTTTAAAAATTATTTCCTGGTATGGAATAAAAAAAGATGAGGCATACTGAAGTGTTCACTGATCCCATTTAATTTTCTCAGTCTATCACCACTTAGACACTTGAACTCACTATGACAATAAGCTAAAAGTATGAATGTTTGTTGCAAGAGCAGAACACTCATTCCCACACAAATCACAAAATCACTCATTTACAAACAACTGAAGAGATTTAGTAATATTCCCACAGGACTACTATTTTCTTGCCTAGGGATGCCTGCTTTCAGAAGGCCCTGTATCCATGGCTAATGAGTTCTATCTTCTGCTATTAAAAGTGATGGAGCCTCTCTAGACTAATAAAACCTGCTACTGGTGACTCAGGCAGTGGGAATACCCCCATGACCATTTCCAGCTCCTGAGGCACTCATGGTGTGGTACTTTAGTCAGTCTCAGTCCAGTACATGCGGCAGATGACAGAAAACACAGCCTGTCCTGTCAGCCTGTTTCATTCCTAAGGAAGCTGCCACATTCTCAGAGACCTACCAGCCTTTTGAAAATGCTTTTGAATCACTAAGGAAGATCCTCATCCATCTGAAATCTTCTGGTCATACTGTGGGGGTGCAACCTACAGCCACTGCCACTCTCCTCACTCACACTGTGCCACAGCAGCAGTTCTCAATGTCTCATGACAAAACAAACAAGCAAAGGAGCCCCTCTCCCAAGATACATTTGACAGAACTTGCTTTTCCAAGAGTATCTGACATAGGCAGACTGTTTCTAAAACCATCTTCCTGTCTCTTCTGCCATAGTGACCAAACTCAATGTGTTTGAATGCTGAAGTTGCACCAAAAGAGAGAGTTTAAGTGGGTATGTACATCGGTTTGATGCTGCTATGAGGAGTAAAAAACCCAGATGTTCAGAGCATTAATTGGTCACGCTGTGATACTTGAGTTATTTCACTCCAGGAGCACAGGGAGCATCCCACAGTTATTGCTAAGTAGTTTCAGCTGTCAGCAGTCTCCACAACAAACCATGAAGGGAAGGGTTCATGGGCCTCATCTGCCCTCCTCAGCACACCCGGAATCCACACTGGCACCAGGGGGTGCTGGGGACAGCAAGGAGGCAGGATGTGACCTCTCAGCATACCTTGGTGCTGAGCTTCAGCTGCATACTCCACACAGGCACCACAAACAAGCTACCCGGTGCTGTCATTTCCGCACCTGTCGCTCCCACTAAGCCTCAGACATTCCTGGGACTGCCAAGTGGTCATGCAGTTATTCCATGTGTCCCATTCAACACAGCAATCAAGGCCAGTTGCCCTGAGCCACACTAAATGGTGTTTGAGCAACACATCCCAGGAACTGCCTCACAGCTCCCAGGATTGCTTCATACCTTCAACACAGGGCTTGTGAAACCTGAGCAGACAAATGCCTTCCAGCCTGTCTCACTATCAGAGGAGCTCCCCCATCCTCCTCTCCCGTGACAGTGGAAAAGGCTTGCTCAGGACATTCCTTGCAGTGCTGGTCATCACTCTTATACACAAAAATAAAGCAAAACCTCAAACCAGACACACTATTACTCTAGTGCAACGTGGATCATGGAATGTGATACGTGTTGTGGTTTAAAGCAGAGGTTAACAGCAGAAGATTCCCATCATTATTAACATAAGATGTGTGGCTTCCTGGTCTGCATAACAAAACCAAAGCAAGGCTTGGTATCTGCTGTTGGCAGATTCCATTACAGTCCTGGACGTCCCACACCTAGAGCTGAAGGCAACTGCACAGGCAAGCAGCCAACATCAGCTGAGCGAGATCAGTTGGTAGATGCCACTGCTTACCTGTTTAGCATGAAAATAGTGGAATTCCCACTGGAAGAAACTCACCTGTTGAATTTCAAGCTAATTTCTTGGAAGCAGGCCACAGAAAACCACTTTAGAGTGAGACAAGGAGCCAAACCCTACTTTTACACTACTTTAGATTCTACAGCAACTAGAAATGTTGTCAGTGACGTTTCACCTGCTCAGGTGTCTTGACAAATCCTCTCCACACACTATTTGCTGACCAGAACTTATTTCCCTCCCAATATTATATATAATTACTACGGCCTTCATTCCAGCCAGCATGAATATATGGCAAGAAGTGCCACTGGGCCAGCACATTTTGATTTCACATTTCTTGCCAGCTGTCCCTTATCTTCTCAGATATACCAGATACTTCTAAGAACCTGGAGTAGTGGCTGACCTAAAATGCTACTTCTGCAGAAACCAGTCCTCTTTCAAGTGGGGAAACCGCTGTCTCACAAGAGTTGAGCTGAAGGAGTCCTTGCCACACTATTGTCATTAGCACAAGCAACTAGTTATTATTATTAAAGTAATGGGGTAACCAGGCCACACCCTGAGCTCGTGATGAGCACATGAAAAACATAAGGAAAAGTTTAAAAACTCTTCCTACTGACTATGGTAATTTGAGACAGTGTTTACTCCTGATGCCTGAAGGACTACTCTGTTAGTGGTCCTTCTGAGAACACGTTAAACACAAAGAGTGTTGCAGAACATTAGCAGCTGACAGCTTCCTCTGAGCTCCTCTCCAGTGTCCCATCATCCCACAGTTCCCACTGTATCTGTCCAGCTGGAGCAGACTGCAGTTCTGGTAAAATTGTGTTTTATGACCGGCAGGTGCACCAGTACCAGACTGCAGTGACTCAGTCAAGCAACACACTGCCTACAGAGATGAAGCACTGGCTAAAGAAAGAGCATGTGGAGAAGCAGAAGCTGTTACCTGTGGGTGGAGAGGGAAAAACATCCCCAGAAGGATAAAGCTCCTCACTGTTTCCAGAGCTGTGTGGAGGCAGAAAGTGCTCTGCTAGGTCGCAAACAGAGGGGAGGTCCAATATGCTGCTCTCTGAGGTGTGACTTGGTGACGTCTCCTTTCCTTCCATGGTCCCACTGCAGACAGAAATGAGACTCAGCTGGGTTTTTAGAGCATGAAAATCTAAGCAGAAGTCAACACAAATGATCTGGCATTTTTGCACTACTTTAAGAGATGAGAGGAGTTGTTCTAGTACAATCATACTTCAACTGAGAAAATAACAAATTTAAAGATGTAAAGAAGGAACAACAGCAAATCCCATAGACAACAGCCCTCAGCCTTAAGTAGGATAACTAGGAGTCCACAATAAATCTGGCTTTCCTAGAGGCTTCCCAGAAGTACAGACTCAGGCCACAAAACTAGGAAGCCATGGAGAATATTCCCTTCAGGGTATCCTGTGTGTGCCATTTAAAAGGAAACATGTTCTACAGGGTCCTTTTCCACTGATGCTGCTACCAGTCTCAAGTTAAACCCATCCCTCCTGGCTGTGTTCATTAGCAGAAAGAAAGCATCTTAAAACTTGTTAGCCTCAGTCTCACAGGGATGGCAAAGACTTCCTGGTGTGGAGACACCAGGGCAGCTGTATTGCATGATCTGTGCACAACACTTTGGGAAGCTCTGGCTGAAGGATCCCCACATCCGAACACCTTTTTATCAAGCTTCCTCAACCAGTCCACCCCCACAGAGGGGAAGAACTCACAGCTGGGTGGAGAACAAGACAGGGTTAGTGCCACCCAGCTCCATATCAAGGGCTACAGCGAATGGGCAACTCTTTTGGAGAGGATGGAACTAAAGTGTTCCAGTAAAGCAGCTCCAAGCACAGCCACGAGTGTCTGGGGCAGAAGAGCAGTGAAATGTGAAAAACCTGGTGGGGCAGGAGCTCCTTCTGTTTTGGTAAAGAGTGACAGGACAGAGGAACCAGATCTGGTGGTCAGGCAATGGCCTGTGACCCTGCAGGCTCACAATTATCTTCTCTTCTATAAAATGAAGACAACAAACTCTTGTCTTGGGGTTATTATCAGTAAGGAATGTGACAGCCACAGTGGGCAAGGAAATCCCCATACGGCATTAGTACTGAAAAATAAATAACCCCATGCAGATGTTTTTTAAAAAAAACCATCATTCCTTAGGTGCTTCTGTGCTGAGCAAACTTTTAGCTGAGATACACCTCTGACCTTTGCAAGATGCTGGCCAACTCACTGATGAAGACTGGAGATGATGGCTGTGATACCAGAGAAGAGCAGCTGCCTTGCCTTGGAGGGACAAGGTCTCTGTACTCACAGAAAGATTCCAGCAAAAAGGCAGTGGAAGGTTAAAAACAAAACAAAGTACACAACCATCTTCCCCCCAACAGTCACTGCAGAAGGAAACTTCTTCTCCATTGCTCTTCAGGTACCAAAATATAAATGATCGGGGCATAAGGAACACAGAGAAGGAAAAACTTTCCTCAAATATTGTGTTTATGATGTGTGCTACTTTTAAGTACAAAAGTATTTTAGAGAACTAAACTGCCTTATTCTCGTTCTTAGTCTGGAAAAAAAAACCCCAAAAACCAAAAACCCACACCGAAAGCCCAATGAATTCTATCCCTCCAAGGGCAAGTGGCAAATTACAGAAACAGGAGCTGCTGGTGTGATACCACAGCAGCTTAAGGCTGTCATTGATGGGAGCTGCAGTGGCCCTGGATGTCTCTGCCTGTGCTGCTCCCCTTCCTTGTCTTGCCACAACAGGACTAACAACACGTGCAACCATGTTTTGATTGGGTTTAGATATAACAAAGCAGCTTTAAAAAAAAAGTTTTCCTCTGGATTAGCTCCCTCTAGTCCTCCTAAATCAAGTACACAGCAGTCCTATCCCCAAAACTGATGGTGAGACCACGACTGATGGTGTTTGCGAGAAAAAGCTCAGCCCTGGGCCTTCAGACTAATGAAAGAGATTCACTATTACCTCTGTGCCATACCTGGTAAGAGAGAGCACTGATGTGCAAACAGTCCCT
Organism: Struthidea cinerea; assembly: GCA_013397865.1. NCBI lineage: Eukaryota > Metazoa > Chordata > Aves > Passeriformes > Corcoracidae > Struthidea > Struthidea cinerea. The sequence continues at coordinate 231,050 of VZTI01002061.1, forward strand.
TTGGACAAAGTCCAGGAGCAAACAGCCTACTACTGCTTCAGGATTCCCTTATTCTTTCTTCATGGTTTGTCAACCTCAGCTTGCTGGAATGAAACAAACAGGTCAGTTAGATGCTTTGCACCAGCTGATCTGGCAGATGGACAGGGTGACCTTTCAAAGTGCATATGCTAGCCAATGTCAACAGTCAGTCATCAAAATACCACTGTTTGTTGGGTCTGGTAGACAGGAAAAGTTTTTTCTAGGAATCAGAAAGAGCACATCTGGAGACCTCCTGGAAAGGGGCTGGTATATCCTAGAAATAAAGCCAAGATTTTCTTTACAAGAAGCTGCCAGATGGGCAGTGTTTATTCAAAACCCACCAAGCAGAGAAGCAAGCAATAGCTGGCAACCTTCCCTCCCTCCTGTGGAGAGCAGGTATTTCCCCAACAGGTTTAGCTAGCGGTGTCTTGATGTCAACAGCCTGTTTTGTCTAAGAGGGCCCCAAACCCTGTAGAGTACAACACAGGCTCACAAAACCCAGATCCTGTTTCCTCTGCCATTACCACCTCGATTATTTTCAGTGAGCAACCAGGACAGACATAGCTTCAGGCAGAAACTGCATTTTTTTTTTTTTCCAGGCCACCCTCACCCGGTGGCACTGCCCAGCTACCAGGAATGTCCCAAAGGCCTGTCCTGCACAGGCTTGCCTGGCTGGCAGCATTGCTGCAGACTGTGATGGATACAGGAGGGTGTGAGGCACTGGCCTTACCGACTACCCTGCTCAGCAGGTGAGGGGGTTCTCTTCCTCCTGGACTCGTTTCTTTCCCTTTTTCCTTCAGGCAACATTCACGCGTTACTTCAAAAACCACTCCCTTGGCAGCGAAGCGCAACAAGGGTGACACAGGGCATGGTGCGAGCCAGGAGCACGGTGCACGCCAAAGCCGGAGCACCCCGCGGCCTGGCCACGGCTGCTGCGCCCACCCCCTCACCGCCTCCTGAGGGGAAATACCGCGGCAGCAGCCCAAGAGCAGCCAGATCTCGGGAGAGGAGGGAGCGGAAATAAGGGCAAAGTCAAAAGCGCCGCAGGGCTGCCCCGAGCCGGGCCGCACTCGCACAGCCGCGCCTCGGGCCCTCTACGCCGCTGCCGGGCCCAGCGAGGGCCCTCCCGCCCCGAGGCCGCCGAAGGGCGAGGGGATGCGGGCAGAAGCCTCTGGGCTGCGGGCAGAAGCCTCACGGCTGGGGGCAGGCGGGACTGGAGGGCCCGGAGCAGGGTTTTCCGGGAGGGCCGGCGCTGACACGGACAGGGACAGTAGCGGCGGCGGCGGCGGCAGCACCTCACCGCGCCGCCGAGAGCGGCTGCGCAGGCCCCGGGCCCGCCCCCGCGGGACTGCGGGTGGGAAGCGGGCGGGTGGATTTCAAAGTGTTTCCTGACAGGTTTTCCTCTAAGCACGTTTAGCTCGGATTTATCACTCTGAATTCGGAGGGGGGAGGTTTTGGCGGGGTTAGGCAGTGGCACTATCCCGTGCCTGGTACAGGGGATGCCGTCTCGGGCTGCTCAGCGCTCGGTCGCTTTACGCCGCCGCCCTGCAAAGGGGCAGCCTGCAAAAACCCTGAGCGGGGGTGAGCGAAATGAATCAGGGTGCAAACATCATAGCGCGGGCCGAGAAAAAACCAACACAATTCCCACCCGGAACGTAAGCTGCGAGCCTTCCTCCGAGGGCTTACGGAGCTCACGGAGGAGATGTGCACCGGGGACGTCCATGTGCTCCCACCGAGGAGTTTTAACAGCGGCGGAGTGGAAGCTTCGCAAACCCTGCTGAGAAGCGGGATACAAACCTCACTCAGTTTGGGGCATCGCATCACTTCGGCGCCGGCACGATCGGTGTGCGCGGCCACAGCCACAACAGGCGTGGTGACAAGGACATTTACGGGGGACCGGCACAGACATCCTGACCCTCTTTGCCGGGGCTGCGGGGAGTGCCGCGGACACATGCTGGGTACTTCTCCAGCAGAGAGAATGTCGTGCGGTGCCGCCTGACAGCGTGGGCACGGCACAGCCGGACATCCCAGGCCAGAGGTCAAGGGTCCGCCCCGTTATCGTCTGGGCAGGCAGTCGGGAGGGGAGCTGCCGGCCGACCTGCCGGGAAGAAGTGCTGTGCTCTTTGGCACGCATGCTGTGGGGGAGACTGGGAAGGAGCTGGGAGTTTTTTTCCAAGAGCCTTTGGACTTCGGGGTTACTGAGGGCAAACTGATGTGTTTAGGAGGAAGTCACTAAAAGGAAGAAAATACATTGGAAGTCCCGTGGCTGCTAAGAGGGCTTTGTTTTTCTCGTAGGTGAGCTGGCTCGAGCTGGGAAAGGTGTCCACAGGGAGAGCCTTTGAATCCGTGTTTCAGGCACAGCAGTGACTCTGCCTTGCCCTTACAGCCTCTCTTGAACCAGGCCTGGGCATTTGGGGTCACTGCAGAAGTCGAGATGCAAACCTAGCTACACCATGCGCTGTAACTAAACCTGGACTCTGCTCTAGTGCGAGGCTATCTCTTGCCAGTCATGTCTGTCCCCAAGAACTACCCACCTCTCTGGGGGAGTTCTGTGACCTGGAAGGCAGCACCCCAGCCCTTCATTTCCTTGCAGAGATTGGAGTTGGAGCTGAGCTGCAGAATGCAAAACATCAGCAGAACTGCTTTATTTAGCTCTGGGAGCACATGCAATATTACAGTATCCAGCAAACAGTCATCTCTGTGATTTCACCCCACTGGATCATGCCAAGTCTCTGCCACTAGAAAAGCTCTGGCAGTGGGGAACACCACCGGCTCCTGGAAAAGCAAGGAGCTCCAGCAAACAAAACTGCCAAGGAAGCTATAGTACTTACTAACAAACATGCCAGTTTCTATTTGTCATACTAGGTGGACAGCCAGATCTTTGAACTTAATTTCCCTTCTCTCCCTCACCAGAATGAGGAGGACCTGCAGTGCTGGCACTCCCACCATTGTCGTCTAAACATTGTAGACTACATCTTTATTCCTTATTAACTGCTTTATCAGCAAAAAGATTAAGTTTGCCTGTAGTATTTAGAGCAAGTCTCTAAGTGTGTACTATGCTCCCTTTTATCAGTGCCTTATTTTTAGCACACGATAAAACCATACAGTCATGTCTGAAGCTGGTTGAAGTGGAAGGTATGTGAGAGCCAGGAAACTCAGAATTAAACCCACACTTGACATTTACCAAAGATCAGACTGCTGAGAGTCACAACTGGGGAAAAGGAAATACATTTTCTGACTATTGCGGCTCTGTCACAATGAGATTTTTCAGTGCTGACAGTCTCAGGGCCAGATTGTACAAGATGTACAATTCCATGTCGTTGAAGCTGATGTGTATCTGCCAGCTTACCATCTTAAATACTTAACACATAAGACGAAGAAAAAAGTCTGTCTTCGCAAACAGCAGAACTTGCATGTTCATGTCTTTTCAGTCCTTTCCCACTGTCACACTGCAGGGGAGCCTGCCTACTTCCTTCTTTACACAATAGCTCAAAGTTAATTTAGTACCTCAAAGTGGACTAACAGCTGAATGAATAGAAGCTAATCCAGGAAGTGGGCTGAAGGGATGCTAAGGAGACGTGAACAAGGTTGATTTTTACACTGTTGAATTTACAAAGATTGTTCTGTTGATTAACAGAGATGATTAAACCAAAGTTTGCAGTCTATACATCAGTGTTTTGAGTTCACTCCTCACCATGAACTAGTCCTTTGTTCTCAGAACTAAAAGCAAGAAAAAATACCGGTATATTTAAATTTATTAATTGCATGTATTTTACTTCTCAGCTCTAGACACTGTTACTAAAACAGATGGAGGATCAGGCTCCATCCTAGTTTCCCATTCTGAAGCTTTCCCCAAGCACTACAGACAGGGTTTTAGTGGCCTTTGCTCTGGAAAATCCTCTTGCGGTTACCCCAGGAATGAGTATTTATAGGCTTCAGGCCAGTGTGAGTGAGAAACAACTCTTCAAGCCCACGACATGAGAAACAGCAACTGGCAACTCATCTCCACTCCTTCCAGACCAGCGAGGTGTGCTGACAACACTGCAAATAGCAAAAAGCAGGGAAAGGCTGTAAGGAAAGCTCTTTGCCACCACCCCACTATCCCATACAGCATAAGACACCTGGCTTTCTCAAGTAACTTTTTGCATGATCATCATTCCTTCACCTAGAGCCGTGTCCTTTCTGTGCACACCACAGTACAGCATTGAAAGTGCAGCTCAGCTGCAGAGGCAAAACACATTAAAAGCTGTATTATCCATCCTGATTCCTACCAAGGCCAGACCAGGGTTAGCATACTTGTGGGAATATACTTGCTTACCGGGGGGAAAAAAAAAGAGTTTGGTTACCTTAAAACTCCTTGATTTATCCAGCTGTGTTAGCTTAGAAAGAGTGTTATCGTCCCTCCAAATTTGCCAAAGTTAAGTTTTCAGGCCCACATAAAAAGACACTGTGTGTTTCGTGTTCTGCCACATCAAAGGCAATCACTCAATCCAGCAATCCTCCCTGTAAAGGGTCAGTTCCACTTAAACTGGAATACCCCTCCGGGTATTACTATCTCCATGCAGTGATAACTGCAGGGCTAATGCCTTTCAGAGTTTGGACTGGGCTATCACAGAGAACTGATTGCTGATTCAGGTTCCTGGTTAACAGCAGGGTGAACACAGAAGCTATTCTACCTGTCTTTCTACCCACATTCAAGCAGGCATCTCCCGAGTTCCTCCAACCCCATAAACTCTATTCTGGTAACAGTATTTCTCTTCAAGACAGGTGAAGTTTATGAGCAGCAAGCAGTCCATCTACATTACAAAAAGTGGGTCAGCCAGGCAATCAAAAACACTCTTGGCCTTCTCTTCCCTGGCCATAAGACAAGTAATGCTTTTTGCTTCCTCCTTCAGTAACAAGAGGTTTAAGCCATTCGCTTTCTGCAGTCAACACCCTGAGGTACAGGAAGTTTCAAAGACCAAATGTTATTTTTCTGCTGTACCACATGCCAGTAAATTGACTTCTGTTTTTTTTTTTTTTTAAATGAATCCCTTGCTGTGGCTGTGACCTGCTTTTTCTGGTATCTGATTTTTTAAGGTGTCATTTCTAAACTAAACTAACTATGGTAGCCAGTTCATGTATTAATACTGTGTCTTGGAATTTTGTGATTTCAGGAGAAACTGGCTCTCTCTTCAAAAAGTAGTTTTCTATTGCAAGGGCTTGGCAACGTGAATGTTGGGGATATTCCAGTACAAGCAGGAGCCAGTTTTTTTTCTTACAATCCTGTACCAAATCCCATCTCTCCTTTGAGATCCTCTGCTAGAATGGGTGCAGAAGCATGCCTATTAGTGCTCTGAGTAATATTACCTCCCCTCTTTTTTGACATCTCCTTGGCATCTGCAGCTGCTTGAACACACTTTGAATGAAAGCTTTTTAGGACCTAACACTATTATTCTTGTTCTGTACAAGATTTTAGCACCATGGATGCTGATGTAGGGCTCTGTGGGGCCTCATTTCTTCCCTTCTGCATCACAATTCACTAAAATAAAACAAAAGCATTATGGGACTCAGGGGTAGGCATGAAACACACTGTAACTTAGCTTTCATAGACTACCCAAACACAACTTGGGTCTGCCTTAACTAGCATCGTATTTCCTTCTGCCAGACTTCTCCTCTTGCACTGCATTCCTGTTTAAGTCTCCACACCCACACCCTTGCATTCCTGCTGCCCAGGAGTTTTGTACATCCCAATCTCTCTGCCTTTGCAGTCATGATGAACAATGCATGTAAAGCAGAGACGTTTGGAGTACCTAAGCTCATGTCTCAGTCTCACTTTGGGGCAGAATAACCCTTTAACCATTGGTTTATCCTCTGCTGTTTATGCCCTTGCACTCTTGAAGCTGGTGATCAGCAGTCTCTTCAGCTTCTTAGTCGCTATACACACCAGCCAGCAACTGGACTCCTTTGATTCTGGCAGGGAGCATGAGTCTGAGTTTCCTGTTGTATTCTTGGGATCTGGATGGAAATTGTTACAGCTGGACCTTCATCAGTCTATACACACATAAATACCCACCAAGGATACGTCACGTTCTCATGCTGTTGAGCCTTTGGGGAATTTCCAAGAGATGCTTCCAGCCTCACTTGAAGTAAACAGTCACAGGAGAACAGTCACAGTCTGGCTTCTTGCCTGGATCTTCCAGCGCCTGATATAGCACGGAGATACAACGAGAAGTGTCAGTTGCAGTGATTATGCACTTCTCTCCACTGGAAGACCTCCCGTGTTTAGGAGCTGAGCTCACTCCCTTGGCTTTCTACACTGCTGCCTTCCCTGACCAGTAGCAGGCTTTTGTTCCACAAGCACACCAGCTCTGAGATCATTACCTATCAATCTGTTAGAGATTGGATCGAAGAGTTCAAAAGTAACCTGAGATAAGTACATCCACATTGGCCCTGTTTTTCCTAGAAGCCAGATCAAAGTAAAGAGTCAGGTCTTTCATCTAAAGGGCTGGTGTTCTGCAGGTGGGGTTATGATGAATAGTGAAACTGAAGGGCAGAGATTGTACAGTGCCCAAGGAAATCATCCTCTGCTCTCACACAGCGTTATCTGCTCCCTCAGCAGCTCTCCACTGTATTGTATCAGGGAACTTCTAACTAGTTTTTGCAGTTGTGAGCATGTAATTTTACTTTGAGTTCCCACTCATAGGACATAGACTTGACAATGCCTTTGGCATTAATTTTGCCCACCAACTCTAGGAGAGCATCTTTGTAACTTAAAAGGGAGGCTCCATTCTGATCCCTTTCAGTGTTTCTTGATTTGAGATGACAGTCTTATTACCTGCCCCCTATATAGTGGTAGGGTAAGTTGGGACTTTTGGGGTTTTTTTGGAGTAGTTACACATTTTCCTATGATTTCTGGATGAAGTCTGGCCCTCTGTGAGGTTTCTTCAAGGCGTGTCTACTTCTAATCCCTGCATTCTGTGTGAGTCATAGCTAAAGGACTAAAGCCCTCCAAAAGTCAGGCTTGTGCCAGTGCTCCTACATGAGAGAGACACTGGTGAGCTGTAGCTCTCTGCAGAGACATGCTGCTCATGGGAAGTGGCAAGAATATGCTCAGAGAGATGTTGGCTTCCAGCTGTTCTCCTGGAATCCACCAGGGCAGGGCAGGGCAGGGCTTTTTCCTGTGAAATGCTCACAAAGTCTTGCTGGTTTCCCTGGAAGGCCTGGCAGTTATACCAGAACAAAAGGAAAAGCTTCTCTTCACTGCTTGGGGCTGTCAGCAGTAGGAGAGGAGGTTTGGGCTTTCTGAGCCGTCAGCAGAGTAGGAGCACAATGGAAATTGTCCGCCAGGCTGGAGATCAAGAGGGAAGCAAAGCTAAACCTGGCAGAGTGAAGTTCTAATGCACAAACTGATCTTCCCCTCAGCCTGGTTAGCCTTCAGCTGGATTTTGAGTATCCACATGAGCCACCCTGATCCAGTGTCACCAACACTGAGAACATGCTGTGTTGTGCAATGAATCTGCATGAGCACCTCAGAAGGAACAGCAAATTATCATTCTGGCCTCCCACTTCAATCCTCACAGCTCCAAAAGCCCCCACTGCTACTGGAAGGGTTAAGCCAACAATGTTTTTTGTTTAAAGAGACTGCAGCCTTGTTGCCGACTTTGGGCTAGTGTTGCTGGTGTCCTTCTAGTTGCATTTACCCATGACCTGCCACAAGTATGGAGAGTCCATCCTTTAGGAGTAGGAAGAGCCATGCAGCTTCCGGGGCTGGCACTGCTGCAGCTCAGACTGCTTTTCTGTTCCCAGTGCTCACACAGCTGGGGAGAAGGAAAATAGAAGCCTTGGGCTTGGACTGAGGCAGGAGAACCCCACAAGACCTCTGCCCTGCTGGAGCACGATTTCATACACTGTGTTCCTGAGTGAGCTGAAGCAGCCCTGAATTCCTTGGATGAAAGCATCAGACTAAGACTGCCTTAAGCTCTGCAAGTGAGCAGATACAGAAGAGACCCTGTCCCTGGCCTAAGGCTTATTTATTGCCCAAAGGCAAAGACACTTTGCAGATAGAGAGCTGTTCTTAGTCTCAATGTAAGCTCCTTAGCTGCTCTTCTGGAGCGCTCCCTCCCTAATCTTTTATTTTTAGATTAGCTATTTTTAAGAGATTGCTTGCTGCCTACTTAGAGGTTTTTGATGCTCACATTTTTCAGTATTGAACACTGTTTTATCTGCAGTTACATCACACTGTTATTTGTCTACTGGCTGGATCGCAGAATTTGATCTCGACCTTGGCAGGCATGGGAACAGAGACCTTTAATTAAAAAACCCCAAGTTACTCAAAGAAAAAAAAAATAAAAATAAAAATCAAAGCTGCAATGACTCAGTCACTGGTTCACATTACACTGAGAACAGAGCACATTCTCAGGGTGGAGACCTCTTTTCTGAGGGTGATGCAATCTGCAAGTCCTGACCTCTCAGCACTTTTTCAACCAGGGTGCAATACATAGAAATTGGCAATGTATTTCAGGGCTATGTTACGCTGACAGATATTCCTCTTGTATTTTCAATTGCAACTTCAAACTTTCAACTTTTCCCCCTAGAAAGCAGGGGAGGGGGGGAGCAGAAAGAACCCTGATTCCTTCAGAAAAAAATCTGAGTTTGCTGATGGACATCTACCAACTGCAGTGACCTACTGGACCAGCATGCCCAGCTCCCAGTGCCAGCCACCTCTTCTCAGCATCACACAAGCCACTTGCATGACTTTCCCTCCTGTCATCACTGCCAGTTTCCCATTGCCCCCAGCTCAGGTGGATGGTCCTACAAGATCTTGTAAGCAGCTCCCTGACTCCACACAGCCTTCCCTCTACACAGGCAGCTCTTCTGCAACATGGTCAAGCTCACACAGCAAAGATTTGGACGAAGCATGGCTAACTGTAGTGGGAGGCACCTCAGCCTGGGGAATTTCTGTACCCCTTGATACAAAAAAAGGGAAGGTCAGTGTGCCTAGGTATGGATACCACAGTGGTTTTAGTAAGGGATCACCTGATGGGGAATGAAGAAGTTTGTCACCCTTGGTTTGCCCCAGGAGGGCACCCCAAGTGCTCTGTAATGCAGGCCTGTGTTTTGCTGAAGGTTTCTATGTGCTGTCACCAATTCCCTGATCCCAAGACAGCAACAGGTCCAATGTATTTCAACCTGTTACCACCTTTTTAAAAAATTTTTTTAAACCCCAATTATGGAGGAAAAAATATCAGAGCATGTGAACACAGCTTGAAACCTGAGAAACCTGAGCTGGCTTTGATCAGGCCTTCAAAATCAAGGAATGGCAGGTCCAGGACGTGTCAAGCCACAATTCCTTTCCAACAATAAGTAGAGGTTCGGGGATATTTGTGTTAAGAGGCATCAGAAACAGGTGAGAAGTAGGATATATCTGTCTGCTACTCAGCTACCTGAGCAAAAGAAATCCCTGTGTGTATCCATGTAAAACTCTCTTGGCTTGTTACAAGCCCACAAAACCCTTTCAGGCTGTTACTACCAAGTTTTCCTCCTGATGGAGACAACCGTGCTTGGATCCCAAGTGCTGAGATTCACTCAAATCTCCTTTTGGGTGGAGAAATCAGCAGCCTCCTGCCTATTCTGCACCACAGTCCTGTCTGGAAGTCACCCAGAGACCAAACCAAACCAACCCAGAGACCACTGCCAGTCATTTTGCACTGCAAGGCTTTCAGATCCAAACCCAGGAGATCGAATTCAGATGTTTCCAAGTCACATGATGACTGAGCTGGTAGGAGGTACTGAGTTGCTGGAATGCAGACATTTTGGAGGAAAATGTATCACTTTTCAGTGGCTATTAGAGTAGATGAACTTCTCTATACAAGTCATACATATTCGACCTGACAAAGGCAAGCTTAGCTGCTTTTTGCTAGTCATCTCTAGGAAAAAGAGTACACAAGGAGGGCTTCTGATGCATGATCACAGCATCAATAATGAATCTCTGTAAAAAAATTCCTACTCCCCAGCTACACCAAAGAGAAAACTGGAAAGGCTTGATTATAGCCCAGAAGCTCCAGCTGGTCCTATTCCTCTGATCCAAGTTACTCGGTGCCCAGCACCACAGAGCAGATGCTGCCCATAGCAATTTTTGCTGCAACTCTGGAAGATTCAAGCCAGGAGTACATTCCAAACAGCAGCATCAGTACAGACAAGCAAGCCAAGAGGTTTGTAGTGTATCTTTGAAGACCAGTGAGGAGCTAACCAGTAACTGCACTTCGGCTTCCAAATCACTGCTGAAGCTTGTAAGTAACCAGCACAGAGGTGGTTTTATTTTTTTATTTTTAATGCTAAAAGCAAGGACTGAAATGATTTCTACACAGTATCCATTTTTACTTTCATACCATTGTTTCTTCTTACTAGAGGTCATGGACTTTTCCTTCCTTCCTTCCTTCCTTCCTTCCTTCCTTCCTTCCTTCCTTCCTTCCTTTTCTTCATTTATGCTGTGGTGGGAAGTACTTGTTTGTCTCTCTAGCTGGAGTTTTGATATACACACACAGCAGCAGCTCAAGTGCCTTGAAGCTGGGAGAGGTCGAGCAGTTCCTACTTGGGCCACGTGGAAGTCTGTGACTTCCTTTCCGGTGTCACAAGGTTGTTCAGAAAGCAAGTCAGCCTCTCACCCTGCTGCATCGAGTGGTTGTACCAGCTATGGCAAAACTGCCAGTCCAACCGTGCACGTCTGCAGCTGAGAAGTACCAAACAAATATCTTTGCCTCCATCTGACCTTTTAAATCAGAAATTAGAGCAATGGTGTATTTAATATTTTAGTGGGATCTGTTACAGAATCTAAAGAACAGCTGCTCTCTCACCATCAGGGGAACCTGGAGTTACTCAATAGTAGCAAGCTCCCATAGATTGGAAAGAAATCTTGTCATTTTTGAGTACAGCATGTTCCATGCTGCAGGAATTAAAACAGCTATGTGATCCTTGTGAGACCATTGTTCTGGCAATAGATGCATCCTCCCTTCCTGCATTTCCTCCTCCTTTGGGTTTACACGAAAAGAATTCCACTTCCCCTCATAAATATCACGTCTGTTGATGCTTCCCTCCCCCTCTTAAACTCTGCATTGGCATTTGCTTAGCAGTTCCCTGGCACTACTACCAGTTTCCATAGCAAAGGATGTTAAATGGGACTGTAATCACAAACTTGAGGAACTGCTGAGGACTGAAAGTCAACCAAATCACACATGAAGCAGCGCAAAAATGCAAAATATCCTTGGAATATCCCTGCTGGGAACTCCCTGAGAGATAGTGGGAAAATATTCCCTTTAGGAATCCTGTCCTGAATAGAGCATCCAGAGTCTATGAGACACTGAGCTAAAAATGCCAGACTAGATCTGATGCCCAAAACTGAACTTGCACAGGTAGTGCAGGGAACAGATCACAGCCAAATCTGCCCCTTCTGCCCTAAAATGGGGGCAGGGATGAAACAGCACAGACAGGGCCAAAAAAGGACAAGCTTCTCCTGCTGGCTGGCAGTGATGTCTGCTCCAGAGGCCACATAATCAGCTGCCCTGTGCCAACAAGTGAGCAAAGGATGGACTTCCACAGCCCAAAAGCTGCTGCCTGCAACATCCGTGCACCGAAGGTTGTCAATTGATACCTCAGCAGCCCAAATTTGCCCTTCTCACCTGGGGTACAATCAGAGGGACAGAAATTCACCATGCAGAGATTGCTCCTTGTTTCTGTTGTCTGGCACTATCTCTGAGCAGGAAAAGCATTACCTCATTCAGGATAAGCACGGCTACTAATTCATTAATTTGAGACTTTTTAGTGCTAATGGTACATTTAGGTGCCCCTGAATCATGTCAAGTGCAGTGGGTTTTTACATTAGCACTAATAACAATTACCAATTACAGTTCCCCTGATGCAGGATTAGTCTGAATTTTCCCCTTGAAAATACATTTTTTGTGTTGTGTAAGCCTTTAAAATTACAGATAAGGTTCAATCTGCCCAAACCAAGGACTAGAATACAACTGCCTCCTTGTAACAGATGCAGCTTCTGTAGTGCTCTAATTTCTTCCTCCAAGGCCTAGCACGCTTTAAATTAAATTTCTCCACCTCCTCTGCTTCCCACCACCCCAAAAAAGTAATTGAGATATTGTTTACATGGTCTCTTGCTCATTTAGCTTTTAGGTTGTACATGCTGTTTTCTTCCAACATGACTCAAGACAGTCATTTGTGCTTCCCTGCCAAGAAATAACTGACCACTGATTCATCACACTGAATGCCAGAGACTGGCAATTTAAAAAAATGCATTTAAATACATTTTTTTGGATGAAATTATGTCCAGAATAGTCTCTAAATACTGTGCTACCTGCCTCTAGGGATGGTATTCCAATTCTGGAGGTAATACAGCTTCTCAGTTACTGCAGCCATTAGCCTTGAGCAGCTATAGAAGTTAATGTCACATGTCAGCACAAACTTTAAGCAAGTACATGTGCATATGTTCTGGACAGACTTAGGTAAGATATAGGCAGGGAACATATGGGCTTTAATCAACACTTGGGCTTTCACACTGATTTTTAACTAGCACAGAAAATCAGGCTCACTGGCCACACTGTTCTTCAGCTCTTTCCTCCCCCGGCCCCCATGACAGCATTAGAAGTGGGCAAATGCCTGTCTGCTCGTATCTTTAGTGGATCCCGGGCTGCAAGGAGTGTTTTCACACCACAGAACTGTCCTTGCAGCTGCCCCGTGTCTGGAGAAAGGCCGGAGGGGTCACTTGTTGGTGGAAGAGCATGGGAGCTGCCTGGGAGCCAGCTGATCATCTGCTGCCATTTGGGTTTTCCTTCCTCCCACTGCATGGTCAGACCTGCAGTTACAAATCCACAGGCTCTGCCCTAAGTCTTCCCACAGCGAATGCCAACAGGGAGATTGTCATCCCATGAGTGTTTGGAAGTGACCTTTGGAAGTCTCTGTCTATCCCTTTCTCCTGGATGACTGCCAATGCTAAACCAGGTCTGCTGTCTAGCCCAAACTTGAACCCCCTCCAAGGATGGAGGTCCCCCCAACCCCTCTGGTGATCTGCCCCAGGGCTGCATATCTTCCCCATGAAGAAGTTTTTCCCAGCGTCCCAAGCCACAATTTGCGATCTTTGCCTCTTATTACACCATCTCCCACCACCACGGAGAGTTTGGCTCTGTCATCTTTTCAGCTGCCCGTCAAGAGACTGGTGGCTACTATTACATTTACCTCCTGGTCATGCCAGTACTTCGTTGCTGGCACTAAAGATGCGACACTCTTCACAAAGGAGGTCACCAGTAGGATCCTGCTGGATGGTTGTGAGCACTTGGCACCTCTCAGCTTGCCAGCATTTGCAAACAAGCCACGTAACGTCCACCCCAGTGGGCGTGTTACACAATCATGTGCCTTGAGTCAGAGTGCCAAGGGCAAGATTCTCTGCCAGGAATCTCTAAGCAGCTGCTCCTTCAGTTCCCCTGCATCCCTCAGGGAGGGGAGAGATATTGCCTTGAGCTCAGAGTTCATCAAACACCACCACGTAAACAAAAAAATACAAAACCTGTAGAAAAAGACAAGAAGCATCAATGAAGGATGTTTCTTTCCAGCACAAGGCTCAGCCATATTCATAGAAATCTTGTGCAAGGACATGCCAAAAGAGACTGCTGTGGAGCTAAGTCCAGACAAGCATCACAGTCCAATGCTCGGGAAGGGCATAATCACCATCACTCAGTGCTCCCCAATTTTAGTGACAGAGCTCAATTCCAGTACATGCTATGTTCAATACAGAGGCAGAAAGGGAACAGCAGCAGCGTTTAAAATAAGAACAAAATAGGCTACTGCAGGTGGGCAGCCCAGCTTCCCTACAAGCCAGCATCTAAGTCCTTTAGGCCCTTCTCTGAAAGTCGTTGCTCCCTTATTTAGGACAAATCACAGCAGCAAGAAGCTAAAGCCTCCCCCATGTCCAAAGCTACACACCAACACTGACCAATTCCTAATGACAGCTGTAGCTGGCTCTGCCTTCTCTTGTATGTACAAACTGCCTCCCCAACTCCAATCAGGTGCTGGAGACAGGGCCACAGTTCATTAATCTTTTCCAGCCCTGATGTTCCTTGAACGCCTTATTTACATGTTCCTGCAGAAAAAGGAGAAAATAGGTGTTTGGTGTGTCGTCAACAAGAAGAGGTTTTAATAGGATTTAGAAAGGTTTAAACATATTCCCCATGCAGGACTGGGCTGCATTTTAAGGAGAAGTCAGATCCCAAGGGTGTGTAATTCCTGCCTCCCATAAAGCAGTTGTCTCAGGCTTCCAACTGTCGCTGTTACATCGGAGACGGGTAAAGAAAACGACATAGAATCCAGGCTCAAGAGTAAGTGGAAGTGCTTTAATAATTTTCCTAATGCTTTTATAGGATAGCTCGCAAAAGTCTGTTGAATGGCAATAGGTAATTGGTTCCTCGGCCATCCACCCCTTGAGGGGATTGGCCAAGTTCTAAGACACCTGTTCCAAAATATTTTCAAAGTTAGAACCATAACAATCTTGCAAAACAACCTGCAGGTGCAAGAAGTTTACAAAACTGTGACCTTGTTTTAAATAGTTTGCATGGGAAAGACAGTCTTCTCTCAGCATGTTGAGAAAAGGCTGAAGAATTTCTCCGCTTCTAACTTCTTAGCATCCATATCCAACAAAACATTACATTGTGATTTACGAAGGATAAATTTTATGGGGTTTTAGTGAAGTGACCTAGAAAAGGATACCTAAACAAGGATGTGGTGCTCAGCTGCCAGATAAGAGTTTGCTTCAGTGATTCATTGATTTGCAGTGACTTAAACAGAGCTGCTTGCTTTGTGAGTCAACATTTCACAACATTTGGGTGCAGGACCTGACTCCCAACCACCCTGACAAAGTTGTTTATGGAAAGGAAGAGATTCTTACAAGACTGGAGTTCACCTAATACACTAATTTTAAAATGGTATCTTTCTGTGACCTTCTAACTGCAATAATCCTAACTGTACTTTGCCAGCTGAGAGGAAGATGTTACAATGCTGAGGAAAGGGCAAAGGATGGGATGGTTTGACTGCACTACTGTGATCTTGGTAAATTAATTTAATTAAAATTGTGCTTCATATTCCTGCTTGTGAAGCTGGAGGGAACTAAAACCTCATTTCCTCCCCAATGTGGTTATGCTGCCTGTTCTGATGATAACTTTTCAAGACAGGACAATGCAAAGCAAAGCACAACCCATGAAGAATAATAAAGCAATCATCAATGTCATGCATTTTTTTTGCATCAGTTTGCAAAAGTGATTTGGTGGTTATAAATTGCTGTGGGCCCATGGAAAGAATTGCAGAGGACCCTGGTTTGCAGAGATGAGGAAAAATCTGCTTTTATTGGAAGAATTTACAGATAATCAGTAAGTGAAATCATCTTGTACTTCCCAAAGAAACAAAAAGATTAAATAAAATCCTGAAGTGTCTTACTTTCAGTAATGGGAAAATAAATCAAAGCAAGAGTTGTCAATCTGAGACATGTATGATTAAAACAAATTTGGGAAGACAAAAGGTAGAAACACAGACATAGTTACAATTTGGTTAAAACAGCAGAGCTCGTATTACCCATCACATGCCCTGAGCTGAGCTCAGCAATAAACCAGGGGCTTGGTTTGAGAGAGAAGGACCTTGTCCTTTTCTAACTCAGGTATGTTCATAGAGAAGAAATTATGTTTGCCTTGGGAATTACTTATTTCTGGTGTTTTCAGTAAATTCTTCTAGGTTGCCAGTTGAAGTGCTGTGGGTCACATGGGAAGACTCATTACTTGACCGGTAATATGGATGTGAAAAGATCCATAACTGATTGATGTCAGCTTCCCCCCAATTTCCACTTAAGCAACACTTTAAACTAGGTCAGAGCATTAATTAACTTTTGTATTAAATCTCTCCTCAGCCCATCCAGCCTCCCATTGGCTAGTTAATTAAAATCAGCGCCATTATTTGGCTGCTACTTTGCAGCAGGAAAAAGAAAAAGCTAGTAATTATCCACTGGGGGAATAAATTAATTAGGTTACTATGTGTTAATGCTCAGCAGCTCTCTTGTAGCTGGAAGCCAGAGTCCTTTCTGTCCTGCCTGGGTTTCTGGCAGGTAACTGGGTCACGGGAACATGTGCTTTGGCTTCAGCCTTCGCTGTGCTTCCGCTTGACAAATCTTTGTTGAAGATAATCTCCTTTAAAATAGAGGCTGTTTCTTCCTGCTTTCTTGTTGGAAACCGGCTCCCGGAGCACCTTACAAGGACCTTGGAAAAGTTTGACTTCTTGCTGGCCATAAGCTGGGCCTTGCATTCACGGAGAAGCTTCCAGAAAGCGAGGCAGGGCTTCTCATGAGGCTTGCTGGTCACCCACTGCAGGTTCCTGCACTGGTGTGCCCCAGATGCCTATTGCTCACGGGCATTATCACATTGAGTTAACACCCATCACACCTTGCCAGCGTGGAGTTGGAAACTTCTGTGCAGCAATATTTAGGCAAGAATCTGACTCCTGTTTTGGGACAGGTCCGTGCCACTCAGCTGGCAAAAAAGTGCTGATGCTCACTAGTTCTTTAAAAGAGAATCCAACGCCAATAAAATGTCACTTATATCCTGGCTGGTGAATCGATACTATGAAAATGCAATTTCATGCTTTGGATGTATGAGGAAGAGCTGAAGAGATCAAACAAGATAATTGCCAAGGTAGTAAAATTAGAGAGACCATGGCAAGCAGATAGGCTGAACTAGGTAAAAGGACAGAGGCTCTCACCCCTAGCTGGCCACCAGAATAGTCTCCCTGCAACTGAAGGAACTTGCCTGTGTTGCACCAGAAAACTCCTGGTGTTTGAAGCAGTGCATTTTGTGCTGAAATGTTCTAAAACCAAGCACTGTTTTCTCAGTTCTTCACATTACACCAGCAGTATCCATACAAAGGGATTTGTCTTTGTGCAGCACCTCTGAGACCGAGTGCCACAAACTTGTGAGCAAATCCTATATTTTTGTCTTTGCAAAACCTTTCCCACTGATAACTGAACTCCTAAGGCCAACATTCTTTCTTCCTCCTCTGTAGGGAAAATTGCTGGCAGGTTTTCTCAAGCCAGCCTTCATACCCAGTGGTTCCTTTGCTACCTCTATCCAAGATACTGCTGTTGTTAGAAGTGTCAAATACGGTGCAGTATTTTGTCTGGGAAAATAATAGAGTCATGTGTTGGAATCCAGAATGCAGAGAATATCTCTCTGCCTGTTTTGAAGGATTCTACCCCCCTGGACAACACTGTCTTTGACCTTCGCCCATGGAGAAAATTACCTACCCTTTGGGAAGAGTTGGAATCTACACTGGTGTGAACTAGATGATAGAATGTTATGTAAGATTATCACAAGGTGAAAATTTAGGGTCTTTGGGTTTGTTAATATAGTAAATAGATAAAAGTAAGAAACTTCAAAATGGAGGATTGTTGTTGTTCTCTAGGCTTCTTGTTCCTCCTTCTATTCCTCCATATTCTGCAGTAGAAGTAGTTCAAGGAGATTGGATGAAAAATTCTGCAATTCCGGTGTACGTGACAAAGTGAGTTATGGAACATTGGTGGAAAAGTGAAAATATCTTTCGTTTTACGTTTTAATTGGATAATTTACCTTTTAAAAGACTGTCTAATCTTGATAATGCGGACTTCTTCCTGCATTCTCTGCCCTGTGCTGTCGGAGCCACATAAGTGACTCTGTTTCTCTGATAAGACTCATTAAACAACTATCTGAAAGCAGAGACTGTTGAAGTTCCCGTTTGCCTCCCGAATTCCTGGCAAAGACGCTAAACCTCTCCCTCATCAGGGGAAACATTAATTAAGGCACGGAATGTGTCAGTCATGCCTATTCTTTGCAATCTGAGTATGACTAAAGACAAATAAGGCTCCTTCTAAACTCTCAGCTCTCATGAACTCTTCACCTGCCTTCCAATTTTAAGATTTTGTCTTCCATATTTAATCTTTATCTATCTACAGTTTATCTGCAGTTTGTGCAAGATGCAATCACACCATGAGACGAAGACACAATGATTACACGCTTTAGAAGGAAAAGCACAGTTATAAAACACTGATTATCCTAGAATTTGTTCTCTTAACACAATAGTTGAAAGGCAATGTCTGATGTAAACAATGACAATTACTTCCTCTTGCCTTTTGAATTCTGGCAATTGCAGTAAAAGAGGTATTTTACTGCTCATAAAGTAGTTCATAGTAGTTTACTATTCACAAAGTAGCTTTGCACACTGAGATATAAAGCAGCCAAACATCAGAAAATAGAGTTAAGATCTCAAATCTTCTGAATTTGAAGGGATACACACTTATATTAGCACTATAGGTTTAGCTGACCTGGGATGAGGACTGGTTCCTTTCCTTTCCCTCACACCAGTCTCTACGATGTTCCCAACCCTTGCCCTCCTTTAAAGAGGCATTCGGTGGAGAAGTCACTAAATCATTGATGGATATAGCTGCTGGATCAGGCCTTTAGCAAATAAAAAATCACTTCTTGAGTTGGGGACAGCTGAGTGGAGTGTAGGGGACTTGTGCCCATGCTTTCCAGCTAATAATTTATTCCCATGAATAATCCCCCCCATTGTGCAAACAGTCCCACTGAACACAGGGATTACAATACAATTAGGGGCAGCAGGATGAAACCCTGAGATAAGATGCAGAGTAAACAAAGTATGATATTACAGCTCTCAATAATGTTTACAAATAGGCAGATACTGAAGTCAGGATGGTCATGAGTCACGAAGCTTCACTGCTTCCTGAGCTTATCAGCAGAACTGTTCTCAGTGCAAAGCCAGTGTGCCATTTTTAAATATACCTACTGTCCATAGGCTGAGGTTGTAACCTATCTGTGACTGGGCAACTAAAGGTCAATGTCACCCAGGGCGTAAAGTTTCAACAGGAGCTCAGTGTTCTCTGTTCAAGTCACTCTCCCTGCTATCCTCTCAGCTAGTGATAATTTTGCTTTATTTTTTAACATGCTTAATTTCTTTTGCCCAGTACCCTGAGAAAAATCAAGGTTTACTTATCTAGGCAGTGTGTTTATCTTTTCCTACTTTCCAGTACATTCTGAATCCATACACTGGTTTTGGACTATGTTGACAAAGGGGCAAGGCCATGGGAAAATTCATCAAGAGCCTGTCCCATGTCATTTGCAAGCCAGATTCCCAGCACCTGAAGGGATGCAGGATCTGCTGGCTATCGTTATTCCTATTTTCATTTTACTGTATTAAAATATCTATTTTATTATGCCACTTGTTTTTGGGATTTTCTTATTGAGATCTGGAAAAGCCATGCACCATCTTGCCCACTTGTCCTCCCAGGGGGGCAGAACAGGGTCTTGGTCATGTAGGACAGAAGGTGCCCAGGCAGTACAGGAGAGGCAGAGCTCATGTGCCACTTCTGAGGGAAAACCTGCAGCACAAAATTAGTCTTTAAAACACACAAGTGGGAAAGAGACGCTGACAAAAACTTTTCAACCCCAGAATCTGTAATATTTAATTTAAAAACAATTTTTTAAAAGGTGCTGCAACTCAGTTAATAAATATAAAACCATCTCTGAGCGGTGCAGGCATTTTGTGCAAGTGCATTGTTTGGAAAAACAAGATATCTTTGTTTTGTTTCTACAGTAGTTAGAAAAATACTTTCCTTGTTGAAACAAAAAGAATTTTATGAATACTTATTTTTGTAGAAACATCTGCTGTGGGGGAAGTTATTTGACCAAAAAAACCATACCTCTTTATTTATGTCAGAAAATACTAAATGTCTGGAGCATGTTGCAAAACAAAGCAAAGAGAAGTAAACAGGAAATAAGTGACCGAGTTGTCACAACATTCTAAGGTCAGTTCCCCTCGCTTTGGATTTAAGTTGTACTCTTTCCCAATGTGTATTTTTTTCAAGGAATTTTCTCTCTCTCTCTTTTTTTATTTTGGTGACTCCTTCTTTTCCTTGCCTGCTTTAATTGAATTATTCCCTTTGGTCCTCTAGAGGATTTGAAAACAAACTTTACTTCTACTTCACACTGGGTGTGACAATCCCCGTGCACAAGTCACAAACTGCGCTTCAGGATATGTCAAACCCTGGTTCATTTACTGTCTTTTCAATTCCTTTGATTTGATTCAGCCTGATCTTTGGTGTGGTTCAGGATCCTTTGCAGAAGATCCATGGGATAAAGGAATTACAAAGCTCACCTAACAGTTTGTTGAGGCAAGGCAGTCCTCTGTCTCAGAATCAGCTTGCTCCATTCAAAATCCTCCCACCAATTCCATCCCTGGGATTTTGCAGGTACCTTATACACCCATTCCCTAGAAGATTCCTCATTTCAGTTAGCATCTAAGCATCTCCACAGACTTTGACAGCATGCACATAGAATGAGTCCTGAGATCTGCTGAAAAAGAGGTTTCTGCTGTTTGATTCATTAATCTGAAAGACCTTATTGTGGCCTTTCGATATTTAAAGGAGGCTTGTAAGAAACATGGAGAGAGACCTTCTACCAGGGCCTGTAATACCAGGGCACAGGGTAATGGTTTCAAACTGAAGGAGGGTAGATTTAGATTGGACATCGAGAATTAGTGAGGCACTGGAGCAAGCTGCCCAGAGAAGGTGTGGATGCCCCATCCCTGGAAGTGTTCGAGGCCAAATTGGACGGGGCTCTGAGAACCCTGATGTAGTGGAAGGTGCCCCTGCCCATGGCAGAATGACATGGTCTTCAAAGGCCCTTACCAACACAAACCATGCTATGATTCTGTGCTCTTTAAAGCTTCCTTCCAACCCAAACCATTCTGTGATTCTAGTTCCACTGAGTCTCCAAAAAAAGTCTTTCTAGTTTCATATTATCCTTTAACCCAACTTATGTTCCTAGCCCCCAGGATACTGGAACTCTGGTTTAATAATGTTAAAAACTGGTTCAGTTCTTGAGGGCTATAACTATTTGTGGATCCATATTTTTAAGGAAAACAGCAGAAATAATTATAGCTGCATCTTGTTCTAGAAGAGAGCAGGAAAACACCACAGGCATGCCATTAGCACTGAGATAATTTCTGTGCTCTCACGTTTCTCCTCAGTGCTTCACATTCATCTGTACTTTAGAAATATGAAAGTTTTGTAATACAGTGCCTAACTGGCCGTAATTCAATACTATCAGAATTTGAAGGCAAATACTTTTTCACCTTGGGAGTAAGTGGGTGCTGTTTCTGGAGCAGCCTCTTTGCAACACAGTCTGAGCCCAAGGCAATTGCTAACAAAATTGGTGGATGCCTCAGATCACCTCCCTGCAAATCAGAGGGGGTTTTTTTGCAGCCCAGAGAAATGCAAAGTGCAACAAAGACATACTTTCTGCTGCCTCAAAACTGTGCCCCCTTTCCTGCCAGTAACACCCACAGGGAACCTGCTGCGTTCTGTGGGGTGCTGGTCTGGGTTCAAGATGACCAGAGGCAGCCGGGGACTGCAGGACTGCTCTTCCTCACTGGGAGCCTTCCCCATGGATTCTTTCAATCGTTATTTCACCCAACTCCTCAGCAGGGTCAGGTCCCTGGAGGAGGAGTTCCAATACAGCACGGAGGTTTTGCCCGTCTGCGGTTTTTCTAGTGAAAAGCCATTTCCCTGGATTGTGAGCAGCAGCTGAGCTCTGCAGCTGCAGTCTCGCTGGCAGAGCTGCCAGCAGCACCAGGACAGAGGCTCACACATTCTAGTTAATCAGTCATTTATCTGTCTGGGGCCTGGCTGTGCTTTATCTGTGCTGCCCATGCACACAGGCTTGGGACCAGGCCAGTACTCCACCACACTTGGACGTCTTTTGCTCCCATGGCTGAGAGCAGCTGGGCAGGATTTTCAGTGCTTTTCTGTGGGTTTTTTTTTCCTACATAAAAGAGTTCTCACATCAACCAACAGGCTGGCTTTGAGTTGTCACTACTGTACACCAGTTACAGCCTAGACTTTGCAGCTCTTATTTTGCTGTCTTTAGTCCTGGTACACTTTTTTTTTTTTTTTTTTTTTTTTTTTTTTTTTTTTTTTTTTTTTTTGTGAGAGTATCCATCCAATACTCCAATAGATTTTGTAGTGTTTCCAGAGTTTATCTCTACTTGTCTGGGGTGAACCAGATAAACCAGTTTCTGCTGTCGCACAAATGCTACGCATTGTTCAGCTGTACAATGTGTCTTTTATCACTGATCTTGCATTTTCATAGTGGTTGCTCTTACTTTTTAAAGCTTTGGCTAAAATGTAAATGGCAAACTTGTAACAGCTTCACGTAGAGAACTGTCAGACTCAGCAAAGGGTGTTGTCATCTTTAAAGTTATATACACCTGTATCTATCCTCAGAAGTTTGAAAATGAGAGTTCTTTCTTCTTCCCAGCAAGGAGAATAAGAGTCAGAATTGCTCCAAAAGCTTTCTCGGTTTGTATCTTATTAACCTTATTAAAATTTTAAAAAAATTTATTTTTTTCATATTTCCAAAGCTGTGGGCAGAATAGGAATGTTTTGTTTAGAAGAGTTACTGGCTGAGCATGACAGAGCTAAGAATACAGAGAAAGTGTGAAGTAAGTGACGTTTTCACATTTTCCCTCAGAGGTCCACTGTGAGGTGGCTCACCCTCTGTTTTAAACATTAAGTGATAAATCTGCTTGAGCTGCTCTTTTTACAGATCTTTCGTCACAACAAGCAGTTTCCTAAAACCTGAGGACAACTCAGCTTCTGCCTGCTGATGTCCCCACTTGAGCCAAGATAGCTCCAGCATTCATCCAACCTGAATTCTAATTGTTTCAGCCCACTGACCCAACACAGAACTAACCTCATTAAAAACAAGCCAACCAACCAGCAACAAAACAAAATCCAAAGTGAAACCCCCACACTTCCTGACAGGGAACTGTTCTAGCTCTGTGAAAGGTTACACAAGGGCCACAGAGAGTACAAGGGGCAGGTAGCAGTGCAGGAGCAGGTGTAGCAAAGCCAAAATGCTGCAGCCAGATGTTAGGCTGGCTTAAGGAAGGGACAGCCTAAACTTCCGCTCAGGCTGACCTTTGCTCCCAAGAAAGAAACTGTCTCTGAGGTATGGCTGCATTTCCAGGAACAACCTAGGGTAACCCCATGGGAATTGATACCTATTTAATAACCATAAATAGGAAGAAATATCAGTCACAGAGTCTGTACTTCTAAAGATTTTCATGTCAATAACTGAAACTTAAAGCACATTTCCCTGTCATTGGGAGTACCTGTGGAAGATGGAGGAGAAATACAAGTGATAGAGAACAGGAAAGGCTAACATTTTCCTCTGATTAGATTTGTCCCACTTACTTTCTCCATATCGGTACATTCAGGAGAGGCACATTTCAAGAAATGTTGAGTACAGAGATCCAGTGGACAAGAAGTAGCAATTTTCTGCCCCTCTTGGGCCATTTGGTGTTCACATAGTCACTGGGAACATCATTTTCCTTCTCCCCTCCAAAACACTGGGCACCACCACATTGTAGCTACTCCTTACCTACGGAATTCAAAAGAAGCACTTGCATCACTATTATTGTTATCTGGTAGAGCATAAAATTCAGCCTCATATTTGATTTAAAACACAAACATGACCTTTGAAATGGGATTTAAAACCACACCAGAGACAAACCTTCCTGCTGTCATAGGCAACTCTGTTCTTCCTTATCTTAAGGTGTTCCTCCCTGTTCTTGAGATAAAAAAAAACCAAACTGAACAAACAACAACAACAAAAACATTATCTGTGGCGTATTCCACAACTGCTGTTCTTCATTTTCTGACCATTTTCCTTGCCTCTTACACAGAGAAATGGATGCTTCTGGCAAAAGTAGCCATCAGAGTACAGTTCCAGAGATAACAAGATGGAGATAGTAACACAAGAAGATTTTGTGCAAGAACACAAGAGAATGGCTTGTAATTGGCACGTAGACAGAGCTAGGAGGTCACAGAATACCACATATGCATTCATCTGTACAAAAATAAAACAAAGTTGTGTATGTAACCTAAGGTTTATATTTATATTAAAAAAACCTGAGTATAGAACATATTCTAGTTCCATTAAATCCTAAAAAGTTTCCCATTCACAATTGACTTTGGCCAGTTTAAATGTGGTGCTTTGATTGTGTGGTACTTGAGTCCTTTAAGTGTTTCACAAGCAAACAAACCCACCACCACCAAAACCAACCAAACAATAAACCTCCAAAATCACACCAAAAAAAGTCACAAAACCAAAACCCCCAAATTATACATGTTTCATTTCAGAAACTATAAACCAGCTCAGATCAAGAAGCAAATCCTGCTGACACCCTCAAGACTAAATCATAGCATGTTTCATTTCAAATCAAAATCTAATGCCTTCAATATTCTATTGGCACTTGGGGTTTTTTTTTGAAAACCTTGTGTTGTAACATTGTCTACCACTGATGCCAAACTGTACATAATAATTAACAGTGTTTGAAAGTGACTGAATTTTTGACAGAAGGAAGTGAAACTCTTTTTCTTGTCATAAGTTTGATTATTGTTAATAGTAGCTGTAAGAGGGTTTCATTTTATATTTATGGTACTTTGTAACTTTATGTTTAGTGATGCTCTCATCACCCACCTTGCAAAGCTCTAGAGAACATGACAAAAGCATTAATTCTCACTGAAGAGTGCCTTAACTTTCCCTTCCACATAAAAATTGGGACTGGGAGGATGAGAGGGAGGGCACAGAAGAAGAATCAAAAGTGGGACCCCCCCCCAAATAATCCATAAATCAAGTGTGCCAGTCATAGAATGGTTTTGGCCATGAGCCCTTCCAGGAACAGCGCATCCATAGCTTCCCACAGCATCCAGTGTCTTGCTAACCTCCAAGTAAAGAATTCCTTCCTAACATCTAGTCTGAATCTCCCCTCTTTCAGTTTCAAACCATTCCCCCAGCACAAAATGCCCTTGTAAAAAGTCCCTCTCCAGCTACCCTTGTAGCCTCTTTTGCGACTCTAGAGTCCCTAAAGGACTGAAAGGGACTCCAAAGTCTCCTTGCAACCTTCTTTTCTCCAGGCTGAGTAACTCCAGCTTTCTCATCCTGTCCCCACAGCAGAGGCGCTGCAGCCCTCTGAAATTTTCGTAGCTTTCTCTGGACTTGTTCCAACAGGAACTTCTTCCTTCTCCCCAGAGCTGGACACAGCACTGCAGGTGGGGTCTCACCAGAGCAGAGGGGCAGAATCACCTCCCTTGACCTGCTGGTCATCCTGCTCTGGATGACAAACTGCTGACAGATCCACAGAGAAAAACACGTTATTCTGTATTACAGTAAACATTACAGAAAAAATGCCACTGCACAATGGGCAATTTTTCTAATAATCCTTTCTCATCATTCTCCATGAGACCGAGAAGCCTTTGCCGTGCTGACAGCGTGGTTCTTTCTTGATATTTTTCGCATCCCTTAGCATCACTTTTCTTTGGTGCCCATAAACTGTCCAGATTTCACATCAGGTTGTGATACAGCAATATTCTCAGTGCCAGAGAAAAGGTCAAAAGTGTATTTTCAACTATAAGTGATTCTAGAAAAAGGTTAAAGTACATTAATTTGCCGCTGCATGCCTAACACTGTGCCTTCATTTGCACAGTGTTACCAGCTATTTTTATTCACAATTACCCACCAGACCCAGAACAACTCCAGAAAAATCAAGTGCAGTAGAATAAGGAGTGGAATTCATCTGAATATTCAGCTGTCATCAGCACTGGTGTCAGTAAAACCAGATCACTGGAACTCATAATGCATGCTGCAAAAGAGGAAGCACAGCTGTAATTTGATGTTCACAATCTTTATAGCTACTTGTAGTATCAATGAAGCTTGATTATAGGTTGAATCTGTAATTCTGGCAGCTGAAGAAAATATTACATTGGCTACGGAAATGGACATAAAACCTTGAAGGCATTTCCTAGTGCTTTTTTAGTACAGGTTTGCCAGTGTATTGTATACATCAGCCTCAACCACTTATTTCCTGCACTTGGGCAAGTATTTTTGTCATTAGTTATAAAAAAATCATTGCAGTCCTATTGGACTTCACATCTCAGCTAGTCCAGCCTCAATGCTGCTTTGGTATTCCACTTACAGCACACAACACTCTTCATTCCATACCGTCATGGCAGGGAGCAACAAGGCAGATTCCCCATGAACCTTTCAGCATCTTCTTTGGCTCTTTCACTCCTGCTCAGAGGCTTCATCATTACAGTGCCATTGCCAGAACAAAGACAAAACATTTTACCCTCTGGTTAAGGATTAGCAATTCTCATTCACCTCATTAATCATTATTGAATAAGAAAACATGTTTTCCAACAGGTGCACACATGGCTTAAATAGAGTTTGTGCTTGCCCACTGGGAATAGATCTTGTAACCTTGTCTCTCTGGATCTCTTTGGGACTTTTGCAAACAGCACCTCAATTAAATGCAGGTTTTATAATAGAAAGCCCCATTTTCTTTTTGTTTTTTTGGTTTGTTTGTTTGGGTTTTTTCCTGTATAAACAAGGACAGCAGATCATCAACCTTAACTTTTTGGACAGACATTTAAGAAGAGTTCTATAAACTGATCCACATGCTCTAATTACTGTATGGTTTTATATCCTCTTAAGGAGTAGCTGAGACTTGTCTGCTGCATCATGGCAGAGTACGACCTTATCTGACACAACCATATTGAAGCAACTCCTTAAGGAGGAAAAAAAAAGTGTGCTGGCAAGCTTAATTAAATGTAGACTTTTCTTCAGGTTAAGCAAGTCAACATAAACCAGTATTTTCCACCCCACCCTTTTCCTACTTGCTCCATGCTGATGTATATCTTTAATAAAATGAACACGTGAGTGTTTCTTGAATCCATTTAGGGCCTAAATTGTAATTTTTTTGCTACAGTGAATTATTGAAGGAAATGCAATAATAGTTTGACAAAATAAAGGCTTTTTTTGGAAATTAACACTAGGGCTGAATGAGACCAAGTGTTACACCTCTAGTTTTAACAAAAAAGTAATTTACAATTTCATAATATGTCTGGCATGACATCAAATGTTTGAAAAGTTTAACACACCAAACCATGTTCGAAAGTGTTCGATTCTATCCCAGCTTTACATCAAATTCCTTGAACTAATAAATCTTAAAACAGGGAAGAGAAAACAAGTAGACATTTGCTTTTCTAAATACTGTTTTCTTTAATGTTTCTTCACTCTCTTTCTTCACTCAGCAGTGAATACACCTGGAGAAGTGATGGCTCCTAATGTTTTCCTAAATACCAAGGGTTTGTAGCTAGAGTAGCTCACATCTGAGTTTAACAAGGGAATCACTTTCCAACAAGCACTTTCCACCAACCCTCCCTCCTCCTTACCCAGAGGAATTCCTCTTATCTTTTTCACTTCAAAATGAGCTGCTTTCAGCTATAATTTCCTTTTATTGCATGCTTCCCCCACCTTTCTTCCCTTGAAGTTTGCAACACCAACATGGAGACCTCAGCATTTTAGAAGCATTGCACACTTCTCTGACATATGGCATCAGGTATTAACGTTAGTTTTCCCTACAACACCCCGTGGAATGTCACAAATTGCTTATAAACACAGCTAGATCTGCAGGACTTGAATGAATGGAAAATAGTCCTCTCTTTAAGTGACAGGTGGAAGGACAACATGGAGCAGCGTTCCTGTAACAGCACTAACTTCCAACACAAGACAGGATAAATGGCTTCTCTGCACAGAGCGAGGAACTGGTGAAATTGTCACAACTTCATAGCTCAGCTACAAAACAGAGCACAACAAAAACACAGAGAAAACCGGGTTCCCTTTATCTGCTAATATGTTGTCGGGTGAATTCCAGTGGGCTACCCTTGTTGTCATAAAAATCAGTTCTCAGGAAGGCCACGAGGTTGAGGTCCCAAATGCAACAATAACTTTTCGTGCAGCAAGTCTCCCCGGGGTCTTCACACAGAGGTCTCATCTATCCTGAAACAAATGTATCACACTTACACTCTGCCTGCAGCTTCAAAACTCCAGCATGAGCATTCCCGCTACGGTTTGCCTTGGCACCATTGCCACGGAGATGTGTTTTCAGCTGTACCACAAACGACAGCCCTTTGGCTGGTGTGACTGGACATGGGGGCAGCCAGACGCGGACAGAAAAAGAGACAGAGCCTGCACAAGAACAGAGATGTCCCTGGGAGCCCCAAGACAGATGCTTTGGGAGCAGGGCATGCCGGCTCCTGCCATCCCACATTTCAGCGGGTGATAGAGGCCGAAGGCAGGGCTGGCACAGCTGCGCAGGCAGGGCCTCAGGAAAGCACACACAGTGACAGATGGCCACCATCAAAACAAGTGAGATCACAGCCCTTGAAGAAAGGCACAAGCATCTGCCCCTTTATGCCACAAAAAAAAAAAAAAAAAATTAATCGTGTCCT